>VXAC01007657.1:0-40093 GCA_013399225.1 Rhipidura dahli | reverse complement strand
AGCAAAAAAAAAAAAAAAAAAAATCAACCACCACAGTGGAACACTAGCAAAAACTCTATATGGTGAGCTTTTTGGTAGCAAAGCCAGATCTCAAGTAAAAATGAGTTGTCAGAATTTTGATGTTACCAAGTACTCATGCTCTGTTTAGCAGCAGAAATGGGAAAAAAAAGAAAAAAAAGCATTACAAATGACTATAGCTTACTCACTATAATGGGATTATTTTGAAATGCGTTTTATTCTTTCAGTTTCAAACACAAATTTACACCTACAGCTATTTTTGTGTCTTTGCAATGGAAATACTACGAGTATTATTGCACAAAAACACCTAATTCCAAATGCATCTAAACATATATAAAAAATATATCTAGGAAATGAAAATAGGAGGAACAGTACTGTGGAAAGGAAATTCGAATGCATTTGTTTACAGAAAAGCCCAAATGACTTCATTTTACATAATCATGTTTTATAATCCTTTCCTATTTTGTAAGTCTCCAGTTGTGGCATAGGGTAAGACACCTCGAGCTGCTTCTTTTGTTGTGAATTTTAATTTAAGTGAGTATTAAGTATTCCTCTATAAAAATTAACTCAATACGAACATACTTGAGAACTCTTCATTTCCCTTCTGAGGTTGTTCTTGCTCTTTCTGTGTTCCTTTTGGTGTATAAATTCTGTGACACCAAACCATGAAGCTGAAATGCAGACCTGGAGTGAATATCCTCCTTCATCCCTCAGCCCCTTCCTTCTTCCATGCATTTTTACCTCATAATTGCTAATTCAAATTCAACTTCCCTTTCAGTCAGTCTCAGTGACAAAAAATACCCCCACTATAAGGACTCGTTTTTACCTCAAGAAAATGTAAATGTGGTCATTAGCTTAGTATGTGATATAAACCGGGGCAGACAGCAAAGGGGAAAACATCACCGTCCTGCTGTTTGCCAGAGCACACAATAGAGCTAAGATTCCTTTTCCTATGCTTCCATGTAATGGGAGAAGACAAAAGATTAGAATTCTTGGAGGACTGCTTGTTGTGGATATCTTTTCCCTCTTAGGCAGAGAAGGAAATCATCTGTTTGGTGCGTAAAGCCCAGAAAGGTGGACTTTACAAAATGACCAGTGTAAAACCTAAATGTAGGCCACATGGTAAGCCTGTGATTAACCTTACTTGTGGCTGGGAGTTGTTTAATATTCTTCAATTGCATATGAACACTTGCTAATTGATTTGCTCCTTCTATTAACATTTTATCTTTAGAAACAACAACTTAGAACAACACAGTGAAAATAAGTTTTTGACTACTCTTTTGGAACAACTTTCACACATGGCTTATCAAACTAAAATAAAACTCCTAGTATAAACAACTTTTTAAAATGTCATTGAAAAGTCTTAGATAAATACATTGATACTGTAGGCTTCAGTAATTTCAAAAAGATTCAGTCATTCCAAGTCCATCTTCTCACTACGACATGATGCACGATATTTCTGAAGTAGCAGAAAAAAAGGAAAGTATTGCCTGAGGAAGTAAAACTGAGTCACTTTTCACACAGGTATGCTATTTCATGACTGTCAGGTGGAAACTCTTCAGGATTAATGCTTTATAATTCTCATATGGCTGATGCTTTAGAACTTCAAAGTATAGTAGAACATTTCAAATTTTCTTCAGCCCATGAGGAAAAACCTTTTCATTGAAAGTTGCTGTCAAGTGAAATCTTGAATTTAATACAACTGTTACACATTTTATGAAGATTAAAATTATTCACAACATGTACAGTTATCCTGGTAATATGAGTTTATTTCATTATAATAAACCATCTTGTCTTAGAGCTGAAAATTACAAAAAGTTATTCCTCACACCTTTTAGTACTTCATGAGAAAACTTTACTAAGTTATTCTTAGTTTAAAACCAGTATTTACTTATGTATGTCTTCTTTTAACAATAAACAGAAATATGTAATTGCTTAAAAAGATAAGTAATCTGAGAGTATTATGAAGAAAATTACATAAAAATCAATATATGGTTCCTGAGAAAGAGACTTAAGCAGTTTAAATTTGAATTCTAATATTGGAAGTCATGAATATAGAATTTGCCTCTCTAAAAAAATCTGTTTGCTATAAAACCATCCCTAGTTATCTAATGCTTCAAGATACAGTGCATTAGCACCCTCTCTGAATCTGTGTGAAGCTGGCTCCCTTTGGCAACTAAAAGAGCTCTTTGAACCATAGAACAGATGTAATGAAAATTGGTTCCATTAAATGCATCTGGCAAATTACAAACTGAAAAATTAATGCACCATACCAAGACTCTGGGGGCTATAATGCATCAAGGTGTGGTTGCTGGATGCTAACAGTTTTTCTTGCTGCCCTTTTACATCAAAATAAAAAGTGCAGTATCTTATAAATGTGCACTAAAGCAGGAACTGAAACTGTAACTACAACACAAATACCAAAAGTAGGCCAATAAAAACAACGAGACTGAAAGCAACCTCCACTGCTACATTCCAAATGGTCATGACACAGCATGGAAAATACTAAGGCTATGTAATCTTGGGCAAAGTAATAGAAGAAAAATTGATGAAGGATGAGTAAATTCCAACATGGAACTTCTAGCTCTAAATTTTCCCTAAGCTGTAGATTTCTGGAAGCTGAAGAAAGTCATTCTATTCTTTTCCTCTTTTTCTAAATATCTTTGGCTGAGCGCAGTAAGAACAACAGGTTTGTTTGATAGATTCCATGAATAGACTATCCTGCCTTTGTTCAAAACAAGAGTGAGAATAAAGGAAAGAGTGGGTGTTCTCAGTTGTTGCTGTTTTTGCAAAATACATGAAAGAAATACTGCTTTTAAGAATAGAGAAACATTCAGTCACCCCAATCATTTTTCCTTTGTGTGTGAATACGTTCAAGCAGACTTATGAAACATCCTGAGCCAGTGGTACAGAAATTGCAACAGAGGGGACTACTTTGAAAGGAAAAATGCCAGAATGTCATACATGTCATGCACACATGGTAGTAAAAATCTACGAAATTGGTTCTGCTGTGGTCTGAAGCACCTGTCAGTCTATCAGCAGTGATATTTCCTGATGGTTCGAGCCTGCTTCAGGATTATTGCTGAATTTCAAGACTTTTTAAAATGGAATGAAGTTTAAATATTTTTAAATACTACCTTACTGCAGCTGGCTCAGCAGCATGTATATGTTTGTCAGATACTGCATTATTGTACGAGCATAATAAGGTGTAAAAGTGCCTCCAAAATTAAAGGTATAAATGAAGGCTGAATGAACTAAATTGCAAAGTGGCTTTCAAAAATTAGTGCATGAAAGCCGTTGAGTAAGACAATGAAGTTAGGTGTAATCAGACTGAAATACTCCTTACCCAGAAGAGCACTAAGAATGCTCACAGTTTGTGGACTTCTGCAGTCCATTTGATTTTGTGATTTCTTGATGAGTTTTGTTCTTCAGTGTGCATGTGAACACAGATATTTATTTGCTAGTGTTCATAATCTGGTATTTCTATTTCAATGAATTTTCACTGTGCCATTGGTTTGCCTGATGATTTTTGTCTTCTCAAATGCTGTATTTCAAACAATTCAGATATTGCACCTGCCATGCATTTGCCATGCTTCAGAATCACCTAGCCCCAGAGTATGGCAAAGCAAATATTTTTGTAAATCATCCAAATTTTTTTTTTTTTTCCCCATTCCCTTTCTTGTTTCCTAATGCAAATGTCTATGGTTTATTTAACTCTGATGTCATTACCTGGAATTTATATTTTTTTTCGGCTGCCTCATATTTTCTTTTCCAGAGGTCTCAAAGCCTTTTAAACACCAACAGATCTCTGCTGTTGCAAATGGCCTTCTAGTCAAACAATCTGAATTCACTGCCTTGCTCAATGGTAAAGCTAATGCTTTTAAAGATGATTTTTTGGAATATAATACCTCATACTATGCTAACCATTTTCCCCCGGAGGCTGTTGGAGGCCAGAAAGCGGAGAATATTTGTTTACCTAATACACCTGAGATAAAACCAGATATTGAAGATCAGGAGATGAGCTGCTCTCAACCTGATCTGAGTCACCTGCTGAACCTGGCCCTGAGCCATCTACAAAACCTGACCCTGAGTCAGCTGTAAAGCCCTCAGGGATAATTTATACCCCCCTGTACAGTTCTCATTATGATCCACAGCCCTGGAATAAGCTCCCAGCACTTCTGGAAATGTTACAATCTACTGAAGTCTGACTTGGGACATAGAAATGGTATATGAGTTCTCATAGGGTGAAAAGGTGAAGGTTTGTGGGATTGTTATTATAGTAAGCTGATAAGAGATAAAACTCAAAATGGTGGCATGACACAGCTAAAATTCCCTCTTTGCTTCTTCTTCCCATGAGTCCATGTTCTATTGAAAAAGTATTGGACAAATTTTACAGCATTTCCGGCGTTACGAATAGACCTGTTATATGGACATTGGCTTAAATCTATAAACAATAAGTTACATTAGTTTTAGTATAAAAAGGGCTTGGAGAGTGAGGAGCCATCTTTCTCACTCTATTACTCTTCTGAACTCTTGCTTTGTAGCTTTAGCTTGCCAGCTGTAATGCAGATAAGTAAACAACAAAGAATTCAAGCATTCAGCCTCTTTGCTTTTTCTATCTCTGACACCAGCACGGACAAAATTCCCCGTGTCTGTCCTGATAATGAGGCCAGGACTGGACAGGAGGCCACCGTATCCAGTTTCAGTCATAATGAATTACAGGTATTAATTAAAATTAGATACTTCAGCAGGCATACTTGCTGAAGTACAGATAGGTAAGAAATAGATGGGTCAGTAGATGGAGATATTTAAAAGCTACAAGCATTCAGTTTAGTGTGAAGTTTAATCTGTTGTTAAGTCAAATTGATACATGAAGTATAAAAGGTGAAATAAGTTTGGCAAACCAAATTTGTATCTTAAAAAGCAGACTGCGAGGCTACTTTCTGAATGAATTGGAAGTGAATATGTGCTTTAGGTCCTGAAGAGGGAAATGAGCAAAGTGGATTCAAGCTGACTGAAGTCCTGAAGGATTTCTTAAGTGGCTATATTGCGAACAAGAGAACCCCTACTCTCAGTCTGTAACCTGAGATAAAAAACGTGCAGCAAGACTAAATTCCTGGCAACTGAATCTGGAAGGCATATCTAGTGAGTGTCTCTACAAACATGAGGAAAGAAGACTCTCCAATTTGCTATTCAGACAACTAGATCAACTGTTTTATCTATGTATTTTGCAAAAACATTTAAATTGCATCTTTCATTTGGATCACTGTAAAGTAATGTACCACGCACTTTGAATATTGACTTGAAGTTAATGGCACTTATCAGAGGTTATAATAAACTTAAACCCCAAAGTTATGGCACTCTTTTGCAACAGCCTGGATCCCAAATATTCATCCCAAACTTTTCAGAGGATACGGAAGCAGCATAAAGCTGTTTGTAATACATGCACAAGGAAGGATGTACCCACAGTCTAACTCAATACTACGTAAAGAGTACTGAGTAAAGAATATTAATTCATATAAATGAAGAAAATCTCTATAAATGTAGGAACTCCCATAGAAGGTGCCAACTTCTCCCGTACTGCCTTACCCTGACTATTGAGATCACAGAATGGTTATGGCTGGAAGGGACGTCTGAAGGTCACCTTGTCCAAGTCCTGGCTCAAGGCAAGGCTTGACAGTCCAGTGCACACAGAGACCATAGACATCCTTCAAATAAACTCAAGAAACTGTTATTTGAGAAGAGGGATGCATGAAAGAGAATGTGGTTCATAAATAGTATTGAAATAGTGTTTTAGCAAAGACTGTAGAAAAAACACCTTCCATTGAATGGCAATTGAGGTTATATTAATTAATGAAATCCAAACTCCTCTCTGTGCCTTTTATTCAGCCTGAATGGGGTTGATAACAGAGAAAATGTAGTAAATGAAATTTCTTGAAAATGCTCCCTGGGGTTTCTTATTTAGAAAAGGTAAGGAAATTAAAACTAAATTAATTAGTTAAAAGGGAATGAGTATTCAGAAATGCCTGAGACAAAGATGTAGCATTTGTTGGAAAGCACAAACTCACTCTAGAGTTGTAGTATAGCAGTTTTTATTCTGTTATCTTTTCAGACTTCTAGAGAAAATCCAGCAAAACAATAACTTCTGTTCATACTGCCTAAAAATAATAATAATAATAAAAAGCTGTGAATCTAAAAAAAACCCAAAAAATTATGTCTATGTTTCTAGAGAAAGCTATGACTCTAATGTGTCATTGCATGTCTAATTTTCGATACACCTATGGTCAATACTTGCATTCTTTCCTAACTTTCATAACAGATGGAAAGAAATTATTTATTTGACTTGCCTTAACCTATGTCACTAACTGACTACAAAAAAATATGAATTTTCCATATAATTTTTAGATCCTGACCTCATTCCTTCCTCTACCACTACTCAAAATTTGTAACAGTAAAGAGTTTAAATGAATTCTTCTCAAAGAATACATGCATACTTGGGTATTTTACTAACAATCGAAAATGATGTGACTCCCTCAATCCTCATATTTTTTTAAAAAAAAAAATAACTTGACAATTAACTATCATCATTTGCTAAAAGTGTGAGATAATAGTGACATATGGTATGTTTAGAAAAATCCAGTCTATAGCAGTTCCTGATTCCTAGGTGAAAAATAATACTATAGAAAACGGATTGAACAATTCTTAAGTAAAAAATAAATTGGACAATTAAATGTTTTTCTGCTAAATAGCAAATTTATAATAACCAGTAAATTTATTTATGTTTTGAGTCAATGGAAATTAAAGTTATATACCAGCAGGCATAAGAATATAGGACAATTCTTTAGAAACTACGCACAACTGTTCCAGAAAACTGTAGAGAGCAGGGACATAAAACCAACATAATATCAAACAAAAGTAAGAAAAAATCCACTGCTTTTAGCAACAGAAAACTTATTCTTTGGTTCAGAAGTCCACTGCAGCTCTTTTCAGTTGTTTAAGCCACTAATTAGTTTGAAGAAATAATAATACAGCAGTACTGATAAAATTTTCTAGTATGTAATACCAAAAGGGGAACAAAGCAAAATTTTTTGGTGGATCTATAAATGGTCTATAAATCCTCCTTCTCAAAAAACAAGTCAATAGGAAGTCCTGAATTCTAAAATACATCCCCGTCACTAAATCTGCACACATTTTTTTGAATAAATGACATTGACATTCTCTTTACAGAGCCAACAGGCCTACTGATAATTGTTGGATGAGGAATTAATGATCTTGTAATAAAAATTTCTAGAACCAGGGATTATTTAAGATCGTGTAAGTATGCTGAATTTTTAGTATTTAGTATATATTTAGTAATTTAGTTCCTATATTAATATCCTTTAATGCCATTAATACATATTTATGCATGAAAAATTTGAAGGGATGGTGAAAAAGACTCAATGGAGTACCACTACTGCTATAACCATACCAAATATAGGTTATAAAAAAAAGTCCAATTTCACTGTCTTTCTTCCTATCAAATCTAATCAACCTGACCATTCCACTCTTCCTTTCCATGTAACTCTCTGAATATGAACGTTGGGAGTAAAGTTACAGGGGAAGAGAGGTAAAATAGTGATAAAAGTAGTGTTCTTTAATAAGAAGCAACTAGGTATTACATGAGACAATAAATACTTCCTTCAAGGCCATCAATTAGATTTCTTACACAAAAATGTGTCTACACAAAACAAATCACAGAACTCTCGAAAATGAAAATAAAAAGAACTCATAAACTGGAAATTGCTGTGATTTTCACTAGATCATCTTTTGCCATTACTATTTTTATTGGGTCATCTTTCTGCCATTATTATGGGAACTAGGAAATAATGTGGAACTTATGCAGAAGACCAATCTGCCTGGATGTAGAGAATTTCAGTGCAGGTACAGTGCAAGACCATTTTTGGGAAACAAAATCAAAGTCTCCTCCTTGGGCAGAGAGAAAAGACAGATTATTTCCTCTCAAGCTACAGATCACATGCAGAGCTGCCTTACATCTGTCTCAGCAGACAAAAAGCAGTTCTTCTCTTAAGGGGACAGTGGGAATATATGCAAAGCAGTGGATAATGTGTTTTCTTTTAAACCAATCCCTTGACTTTACCACTATTGAAATTCCAAATAAAAGTGCTCATATATCTGTAGGAGATTGGAGAGATTTACATTTAGCAGTTTCATTTTGCATTGCTCCATTTCCTTTCTTTCAGTCCATAGACCATCCTGAGGACCAGAATTATTTTAGTAAGGTTAAAGAACTCAAATGATATAAATAAAAAATAACTGATTAATGGATCACTGTGATCTTTCTTCACTTCAGACAACACTTTTGTGCTAAATCAGAGCACATTATTGAAAATTATGATGGCCCATCAATTCCAGTTGTCACCTTGCTTCAGGCAGTGACCTTTAACTGGTATCTCCTAAGAGAAAGGCCTAACATGTACCTATACTGCTGTAACATGATAATGGAACAGTCTCTAGAGGCAATTATTTCATATCCTGAAGAAAAATGATCAATATACCTCTCATAACTTTCACAAAAACAATCTCCCATCTTACACGAATCTAAATATTTATATTTAATTCTTGCTGAACTACTTCTGTTTTTATCTCATTGATGGGGGCCGAAACAAATTACTACATGCTTAGCACTAAAAATTTCCTCAGATACTTAATTTATCAGTGTTTTCTTCTTTTGCTTACTGCATGTCAGCTAGAAAAATTATTGAATATATTCAAATTCTAATAATGTGGCCATTACTCTCAGTAATGGTTCTGGTATTGGTCAAAAGCAATACATTTTTTCTGAGTATATAATTTTTGGGGAAAAAGGCCACAAAGTGACTAGAAAAGACAATTCCGAATTTTAGTTGAAAACAATACAAGTGAAAACAAGGAATTTTTTTTTTAGGTTGGATGTTTTCGATGGAAATATCTCTATTTTTGAAAGTTTTTATTAAAGAGAGTGAAAAAAATCCTAATTTTGATGCTTTAGGGACAAAACCCCCTGAAATCTTGTAATCAGTCTGCTTTTTATTCAATATTTTTTTAAAGGATAGCCGTTTTAAATTGGCAATTAATTTTCTTTGTCCATTTTATCATAGCACACCAATTTGCTAATATATATTTTTACAATATTTGTAAACAGAAAATTTACTGATAAGCTGTTCATATGTGCAATCTAAGAGTATTACATTTAAATTCCAACTGTTGTGAAAATTTCCTTGTATGCAGAATTTTTATTTCACTTCCCTCCCCTAGTATATAAAAATATTCAACACACACACAAAGCTTTAAGTATTTAAAAGCACAAAGAAAACAAACAAACAAAGAAATATTTCGGAATTGATCAATAGCAAGCTTATTTGTGAAAGAACACATATTAAAGAAGTCAAACTGTTAGCTTTCGGGTTGTTTATGCTATAGGGACACCCTAAGCCTTCTCTGTGTGTCAATATTTACAAGTATAGAAAAATAAAACTACTTCCTGTATGAATGTGTAGTGCATGTGGTTTAAACACTATATGTACTATGATTAATACAAATAAGGTACCTCACAATGGGAGAGAGGAAACAAGTAAATTGACTATTCTTAATAGTAAAGTTATAGCTTTATTTAAACAACTGATCAAATATTGCTTGAAAGGAATTCTCTCCCCAAGAACAGACAGTGCTATTGAAAATTGTCTCTCCTTTTCCTTGTTTATATTTTTAAAATAATATTTGGTATTAATATGTAAAATAAGAAGTATAATATTTATCTTTTAAAGAAAAGATTTATGTTTTTATGAGTATTCTGTGGTTTTTGAAAGCTACCATTTTAAATAGGATTGCATTGCAACATAGAGTAATTATGTTTTAATTGTTGGCAGCCTTCTGAAATATAGAAACAGTAGGATAGCAATAAAGAAGCTTTCACTTCATGAACAATAATGCAATTATTAATGAATTGAACTGATTTACAGAAATGTGATACATTAACAAACACACATGAGAGCTACTTAGGAAAAGACAAGCTTTTTAAAATGAATACTGAAAAGTTGGACAGATACTGACCACAGGAAATCACCTTGAATGAAATGACAGAAAATAAAGGTAGAGAGAGTGATTTAGATTTCAGGGAGATTTATGACAGTGTTGAGGTATAGTATCTGAATAGAGAACAGGAAAATCAAGAGTGCAGGGGAAAGAAAGCTCTCATTAGATATAGCATTTCTACCTTCCCAATTTGTAAGTATTATTTTATCTTTAAATGATGTTTTATAATCAAATTTGTCATGAACTACTTAAGACTACATTCACCAGCCTCTAGAGGATGAGCAGCCTGACGATAAGGGGAAAGAGGAGGAAATTCAAATGAAATATTGATTACCAGATATTAAGGAGTATGGTAGAAGAAAGTAAAATAATTTCATTCACCCCCACAAAAATGGTGCCAGGTATGAACAAATGGACAATGAGAAAATATTTTTTCCTTAGGACACTAAACAAAACTGGTGCATTAAAGCAGCCAAAGAAGCTCTTTAGTAATTTTTACCCTTAACTTTCCATCAGAGAAGTGGGGTGGTAAACAAGTAAAGGCAGAGAAGAGGAAGAAATATCTTGGGCAAAGCATCGAAGCTTAAGTTAATAAGACATTTGAGGTTAATTAAGATTAAAGAACAATGGCACATTGCCAGGAGTAATTTTAATCTTTTTGTGTCTGTCACCTAACAGACTGCAGAACAGTAACAGTCTTAACAAATGCCTGAATCTAAGATACACTTCTGTTAAATTCACAAATAACCAGAGCAGCCTCATGTGCTCCTGTAGGGTTAAGATCACAAGGATATGGACCAGAGTAAGGGTTTCACATCAACCCAGAAACCTTTGGCAGGTGGGAAATTTGCTTGCCAGGAAGTACATACATAAATTCCTAAGGTTCACAGAAAACTCATGGCATACCTATAGTTAGTAAGAAAATGTAGTATTCATATAAAGAAAAAGTGTTTCTGTCAGCATCTTTACTGGATGTGAAAATGCAACAAATTAATTAATCAGCTAAAAACATTACTAGAAAAAAAATCTAGTTTTTGTATCTATGGTCCTAATTAAAAGATTATTAAAACAAGCTGTAAAACTGTTGCCTTATTACACCTTATTTCAGGAAAACAAAATGTTTTCCTTCGTCAAACAAAAGAAACATTAGGGAGCAAAACAGAAAAAAAATGACCCCAAAAAGACAGTGACAGGGAGCAACTGCAGACCACTGGCAGTGTCATATTTTTGCTCCCAAAAGGCAAACAATGTTTACTTGGTTGGTCTAATAGACAGGATCACTAACTATGCACACGTGCACAAAGGGAGAGGAGGAAGTCAGTCACACAGAACATAATAATCCATTGGGACACAAGGTCACATCAACTAGTGTAACAAAAAAAATCATTCCAATCAGGTTGTTTTGAAGTGAAATAGCTTGTGCCCTAGTGGAGCCTAACCAGTTCTAAGATGATGGCCAAGGTACTAATTCAATAAAAAGTCATGAAAAATTGTATTTACAAATTTCTTTTTCTTCGTCACTGCTGCTACGTAGTGATTCTTCTCTGCTGTTGAACAAACACAGCAATGGACCAAAATAAATAGAAATACCACTCATTGCTATCCTTGTATACGTTAAACATTTGTATACATTAGCATGGAACTGGACAGATGTATTACATGATGACATTCCTTGATTTTCATTATTCTTAAATATTCTTCTCTCATTTATTCCTGCATTGCTTTAAAAATGATGCAATGCTACTGTATTGATACTTACAAATACGTCTTCCATGTAGTCACAGAAAGAAAAAATGTGAGACAAAAAGTTAAACTTGATACAAAATTGCAGTCTTGTAAGAACAAAGAAGTAAAACAAATAAAAAACATCACCTCCTAGCAGAAATTACGTAGAGTATATATAACATTTTGGCACAAGGTAAGTTTGCGAAATGAATTTCTATAAATATGACTCAGAGAACATTAAGAATAACAACTGAGGGCATTTAAATTTTTTATATTCTGTGTGTATTTGTATAGATCACTACAGAAAAGTTAAAGAAATTAACAACTGTTGTTTTAAAAATCTTTTTTTTTTTTGTTTCTTCTCTTTATTTGTAAACATTCCTCTTTTATACTTGGTAGAAAAACAGGAATTCTCTTGAATATGCTTTCTACATATACCTATATATATATGTGCACATATATGGGCATGTGATTTACTACAGCCTATGGAACAATGAAGGAGATGCAGGTGTTGGAAGTGGTGGATTTGACGAAAAAAGCAGGAATTATGCTGACTAGTCTATGGTCCTTTGAGACACAGAATGAGACAGAAAAAATACTGTGTTAGTAGTTTAGTTTAGTTTAGTGGAAGCCAGAACAACAGCAAGACATTATCACCAACAGAATATCATCACAGTCTAAAAATAATTCATGCCAAAGGAAAGCACAAAAAAATTAAGGGACCTAAATTCTTGCAATTAGATGTCATGGGCTGCTTACATCCAATACAAATAGGAGACAGGAAAGAAAGATATAATGCTGGTAAACTGCCTTTAAGTAAGAAGAGCAGTTGAAACTTCCTGGTAGGTGAGCAACCAGTGACAAAGATTAGTGCATTTCACACATACTGCAAGTTAGTGTGACCCAGGAAATAATACTCCTCATAGGGAGGGCTGGGGGTTTTCCGTATGGAAAGGATACTGCTGCCCTGGGCCCTTGGGTTATCAATTCATTTATCTGTTAGAAGTGGTGTCTGGATTGCTCTCTTTTGTGAGGCCTGTGTGATACACAGAGAATAGAAAAATGCTCATATCATTATGAAACTGGATTATTCATTATATCTGAAAGAAGTCTTGGAAATCTTTAATCACCAGATTGTTTTAGCAACTTAGTCTCACTTCTTGCTCTCTTTATTTGCCTGTGAGTCAAGGAGGTACAGATTGTTTCTAGGTGCCTGTGCACAACCTACATGAGACTTGTCATGATAAAGCAGTACTTTAGAATTTAATCAAAGATTATAGAAAAGCAGGCTCAGTTGCTAGAACAACAATAGAAAATTAACTATGTATTGATTTGTGAAAGTGCATGTGTTTTGGAGATGTATCACTTAACAGAAGTTGCAGAACCATTATTGGATGCAGAGTTGAAGGTCTAAATGCTGAAAGGAACTGGCATTTTCATTCCCATACAAAAGGAGTTTCTACCATCACTAGAGCTGAAATTCTCTGTACAGACACACTTTCTTGAATAACACATTTTCCTGTGATTTTTAAAATTCTTCCTGTTTTCTTATCTATCAAAAGGCTATGCCAGAAAACAGCGCTAATAAACACCTTGATGAACAGCTGTGAATATCTCTGATGAAGACCAGATAAATATTGACGGAAAGATCTTTCTATTGAAAAGAACATTCCTACCACTCTCTTTTAACAGGGAAGAATGTGTCTATTGATTAGGTTGGGAAAACCAAATTTTCATGCATATCAGAAAAATTCTGACCTTTCTGATCATACACATGAAGTTTAAGACTAGACCACACACAGTGTAGAAAAACAGTTTTAAATTTAAATTTCAAACTGGTTACAAGAACAGTGTTGTCATACCAGTGGAAAAAACAAATTCTCCCATAGTTAGGCCCGAATTGGCCAGACAAAAACACAGCTTTAATGATTTAAATGAAAACTGTTACTCGGAAAAATTTTATTGGTCAGAGCTGCATCACTCTGCTGTCTGCCTTTTTACCTTGGGTGGCCACAGTGAAGGGTCTAGGGGAATTAGATTCCCTAGAGTTTTGGGTAGCAAAACAAGCAAATTAAACCTCTACTGCCATCAGCACCCTCCTAGAAGATGAGGAAACTACCAAGCAGGCAACACTTCAAAACCGTGCAGCCATAGACTACCTCTTGCTGCTATACAATTACAACTGTCAGGAGTTCCAGGACCTGTGCTGCTTCAATCTGACTGCAAGAGCCCCAGATGTTTGCCGAGTGCTGCGAGAAATGCAAGAGCTCATTCTTCAGATAAAAGAGGAGTCCAGAAGCTGGCAGACAGATTTGCTTTCAAAATGGGGACTTTCAGGGTGGCAAGCCTCTTTATTCAGGGATATTGTGTTTGTTCTGTTAACTGTTCTGTTTGTTTCCTTCTCTTTTCACACCATTAAGAACGCCCTCACCGTTCAATTTTCAAATATATTAAACAAAAATGGTGGAGATGTTACAGTGGGGCAGTCCATTAAGGAAAAATCCCAGTGGGCTGATTTCAGTATCCAAGAAGCCACAGACTGAACAAGAACCCCACCGGGGGTGCTGCTGCTGTTCCCAGTTCCTACATTTTTCTCTGGGTGCCTGATGCCTATTCATAAGGTTAATTAACTATGCATCAGATCCAGGGATTCTCAGGTATGGGAGATTCAGGATTGGCGCCGTTGCCGTTGTTCCTCCCCTGTTCATGCCCTGTTGGCTGAATGTCACTGTTCAATCATTCAGCTGTTGGCTCATCTCCTCGCCCCCCCTAACCAAGGGCATAAGACTCCAAGCGAGAGATGAGCCTGGGCCATTTGTTAGCTTGATACAGGTTACATGATGTTTTTCCTTTATGAGGAATAAAGTTTTAATATAGATCAGCTACAGTGGTCTGCTCTCTGCCTAACCTTCATAACAGCAAAGATACCGCTTGCTCAGAAACAGAGCCCTGGGATTTGGAGGTCCGAGCCAGCCTATCTCCTAACCTTTGAATCAGACTGGCCAGAACCCACTTTTGGAGCTACCGAGGCCAGGAGAAGGTGTTCCGGCAACCCGAGAAGCAAGAGAAAAATCCAGAAAGTTTAAGATTGGATAAACTGTCTGGTACAGCTTGTATGGCAACCAACAATGCACGGCTTTAATGAGATGAAAGATTTCAAAGGGTTATTTGCAAACTGTCTAATAATAACTAATTTTAGATGTCTCAAGGCTAGCCATAGGGAGAATGGAGTTTATAGTTTTATAATCTTTGTGACATGGTGCCCTTCCAGCAAGCACAGAATGGGTCCTATTTCAGTTGTTTTAAAAGACCTGCATGTATCAGAATAAAGTTGGTCTCAGCATGTTAAAACAGCATGAAATACATTCCCTTGCAAATTGTTTACAGAAAAAAATGTGTTTATGGAAATGTATCACTGATTAAAATTACCAAAGGTAAAAGACTCTCTCTGAGTCTTTTAATTGTATTTCTTCCTAGAGAGTGGCTAGTAAGGATGCTATTCTAAACTCCCATGATGAAAAAAAGTGTTGTTTTCCTTTGAGCTACTATTTTTCCTAACTATTTTGAAAATTTTAGATTTTAAAAAGCTAACAGCTCCCTTGAACAAAATCAAACTCTCCTCCTGGAATTTGGGTCTTGTTAACAGGCATAGATATTTTGTAACTTGAAAACAGAGCCTGTCATAATTTTTCTTGAAAACCATCTTTGTAAAACAGCTAATTTGATTCTGAATATGGTTTGTTTCTGCTTGTTCACTACTGAGACTGACCACAGAAACCCAAGTAGTGTGAAATCAACAGTCAAGAATTTAAGGAAAAGTCATGAAGAAAGTAAATTGATAGCTCAAATACATTCCTATTCCACTTAGTCAAAATGTTGTGAATTATGTAAAAAAAGTGTCTTTGAAACAAGAACTTTTCACAGTAAGTGAAATACCTTACTTAATTTGTAAATTTCTTCTTTTCTTAATTTGAGCAGTCATAAATTACAAGTAGATAATCTAAAACAGTTACTCAGAAGTTCAAAGATTCAGATTAGAATAGTGTAACTGGTCCCATTACTTTTCTGATTAATTGTATGTTGCACACTCCATGTGTTTTTTATTTTTTAATCTACTGTGTTATCAAAGTAATAGCAGAAGTAGGCTTTGCCACAAGTTGAAAACAAGTCAAGATAAGAAAAGGGGATTTGTGTCCTGTGTCACAATGCCATAGCATTGAAAAATTATTTTTTTATGTTTGTGTCCATTCTACACTTCAGTCATATGACTAAAGAGACATGTGAAGCACTTTTCTGCAAAAACTTTCTTAGTAAAAAGAGTATAAAAAACATTTGCAGAAGTACTCACATTGAACTGACTGAACTATAATTATTTCTCATTAGAAATATTTGACTTTCATATTTTTAAATGAAAGCCCTATTTTCCATAAAATAAACACTCTTTACTCCATTTTTTCTTAAATATTTTACAGATATTTAAGAAAAGATCTGTTTCAAATTATTTTCACATAGTTTTCAGCTGGGAAAAAGAATAGCCACAAAAGTTAGTTTCGTAACTGTATGCACAGTCTGTCTTCTAAAGCTGTTTGTATTCTTCACACTTAACTTTTCTTAACTGTCTGAATCTTCTGTGGAGAACAGGACTGGGTATGGGGAGGTTATATAATATGATTGTTAAAGGGAATAAAGGTTCTGCTCTGATATAAATATATATATAAAAATGACGTTGCCAATAAGAATTCCTTAGCATCTTCTAGCACACACAAAATCTGCCATCTGAATTTGGAGGAGCAGCATTATTGCAAACTGAAGTTAATTGATACATCTTACATTCTCAGTACCAAGACATTTACAAGTAAACTACTAAATATACAAGATTACAAGATCGCTGAATCAGAAGAACCTCAGCTTTTGGTATGATTAAGTTTTAATTGTATTTTTCCTTAGGGATCACTAGTAGCTAATAAGCTCATGAAAATAGGACTTTAAATAGCAGGAGTAGTAAAAGTCACTCCATGCACCATATTTTGATATGCTTGGCTGCCTAAGGCATCCTATTGCCTGCAGTTTCAAGAATTCAGTTTTCAATGAAAAATCTATTAAAAAAACCTGAAGAATTTTTTGTTTTTTTAAAGGACAGCTGGTTCAGTACTTCATGCACCTTTTGTCAATCTCAGAGATACTGGTACCATGTCTTCTTACTTCTCCCGTGGTTTATTTGTTAGAAACACTTTGTGAGTCACAAATTCTGAATCACTTCTCAAATTGACTTATATGCATCTCACTCTGATATCAGTGATCGCAGTGATAGTGAATAGGGACTGCAGCCATAAGCAGTAAGAGTAACTTATAAATAGTCTTTTGCTTCATTTTTTGAGAGTATTGGGTCTTTCTGCTAACGTGTACAAATGTATTTTCACCCTTTTCTTAGCTGTATCAGGCAACTGAACTGTAGAATGTGTTTCTCCCAGAACAATGAGCAAGGGGAGCTCCTATAGATACATCCATCTGCAAAGTGTTTCACATCAAAGATGGAGGCATCATTCTGTAAGCAAAAAAAGTGGAACATAAAAAACCCCCGGATCTGTGCCATAAATCAGCATGAATCAAAAAAAGTTAACTCTTTTCTCAGAAGAATTTAGATTTTTTTTGCTATCTCTAGGTGCTTCTAAATGCAGTTAGTTAAAAACCTGGCAATTAAAACAGGTGGATTCTATACTGCACTGCTTGATAGTTAATTACATTATAAGCTGCCATTAAAATCAGCTTGAGAGTATTCATTTATTCTTTCTACATATTCTAACTAATGTCTCCTTTGCAAATTCAACTAGGGCTTCATTTTTATAATGTTTACTTTGTACGGTCAGAAAAAAATGTTACTGCATAACTTAAGATGCTATAACTACATTCCTGTAACTACATTTTTGCAACTGAAAATAATCAGAAATCTTGCACACACAATCACGTAAAAGGAATAAATATTTTTTTAGTATCTATGAAAAAGTATCCATTAGACTGAGGAACACGGCATTAATAAATGAAGGACATCTTCAAATTCATCAAAGAATTTAATAGCAAGAATTGTTGTTGAATTACAACACTAATTAAATAATTGACATTAGACTTCTTTACCCTTATGAAAATTGAGTTCTGTCAGAGAATTGATACTGGCCTATGACAACTGAGATGTAGAGGAATGACTTACAGCAGTCTGTTGCTAAGGATTTATTAAGCAGAGAAAAAAAATGAAGTACTAATATATTGGGCTTCAGAATGAACTAAATTCCATGGACTTGCAGTCCCCAAGACACTGTAACAGGTGCAACAATTATGTATGGCACAACTTGAGGGACATACTAGCCACTCATCTGTGAGCTCAGCAGTTTTGATGAGAGAATGAACTGTTAATTAACAAATATTAAGATCCCAACTTGTCAAGCAAAATTAAACTCCAGGGAAGAAGCACGGCTGCCCATGAGACGCTAAACTATCAAAACTAAACCAGGTCAGAACTAGTGAAAGACTCTTGGAAACAGTGAAGGGAGTATTTCTACAGTTTAATTTTTGGTGGTTCAAAATATCCCATCAGCACTTGGTTAATCTTTTTCTCTGAAGTCTCTAAAATACAGAAAGCTCATGGGTATGACATTTTGTAAAAGGCCAGGGATCCACATTACCTCTGAGCTTCCATATGAGGTAGCCTTCTTCCCCTTCTATCAAGACTTCATTGCATTTGATATTCTACCAATTTCATTGTAATAGTGATTTGAAGGACAATTCTACTGCTTGAGAAAATAACCCTTTCTGAAGAACCTCCATATCACAACTGCTGCCCTGTGCAAGTACCAAGAAAACACTTCCTTAGTCTGAAGATAGAAAACAACAGCACGAAGATCCACACTCCTGCAACATGCAAGACTGAGGGGGAAACTTGTGAATGAGAAAGCAAGTTAGTCAGCTTGTTCCACATACAGGAAGAATACTAAACTTTGAGAAGAAAAACATTCTTTTCAGCTTTCACTTCTAAATTTAGGGATTTGAGAGTTTAATTTTCTTCAATAAACTCCTAGAACTGGAAAAGTCTAGGAGCTGTGCAAGTGTGCTCAGTGATGTTATTCTCTAATCTTTTTCTTTGGAATGAATACTGAAATATAAATAAAGTCCAACAGACATTTTGCTCTATTTGATCTGGCCTGGATTTTCTCTTAGTTTGTAATGAGATGGTTTTGGTTTTCCCATCTTTCAAGCTCGGTATCAGAGCAAACTGGTTTGATTTTTAAGAATGCATACGCATGAAACAGGCCAGGAAAAATCCCCACAACAACTTCTATTAAAACACATAATGTAAAGCTATGTCCATGGTCTCATAATGAAGAAAAAGACTCAGCCCTGGGGAAAAAAATCAGCTGAAAAAGTGATGATTTTTATGTGCTTCCACAATAAACTGAATTGCAGCTGGTCTGCATCTCTGAAGTAAGTGTTCCCACTCAAGATAATTTGGAAGACCATTAATTGACAAGTTAGGTCTGAATAAAAAGCTGAAAAGAAGCTTCCTCCTAATGTACTGCAAATTATGTCACTAATACTCATCTGGAGGTAAAGTTTCTCTGTAATTTGGAGAACCAGTTCAGACGTTTCACCAACTCAGACCTGGGTCTCTCCACAGCAGGAAAGTACAATTCTGCCAAACTGTGTTAAATGAAATACGATTATTTGGCTGGAACTCTTTCTACTGAGGTAGAAATCCAAGTAATAAAATCACTGTTTTTCTCTCTTTTTATATCCTGTGTACCATACCACCTGCAGGATTACAAAATTCCAAAATGCTTAAAATCAGTTTTCACCTGTGTGACTGGGGAGGCAGGGTAATGGGGTGAAAGGGAAGAAGTATAACCAAATGATATACTGAGCTAGAGAAACCTTCTCATTCAAATGGCAAGCAGACCTGTAGTATCTCATTCTTTTTAAGAAAAGTCTTAAACTCCTCTTTATCCAAAATGCTTCAGCCCAGGGCTTTTGGCTTTAGTCACACATTAGGACTGCCAACTTGCTGGCAACAATCCCATGTTGCCTTTTATCTGAATGTTCATGTCTGAAAGCAGCAACAGAACAAACTATCTGTTATTTGAAAGAAATATCTTTAAGTAAAATAGCAAGAAAAGAACACATATGACTACATTTAGTTCTTTACTCTTTTAGACACTTTCTATACAACTCAGACTTTGGAACAGGTTTCTGCTGTATGGATGCTAATGCCCCGTATTTCAGGACAGCAAACTACAACCTCATCAGTTCTGAAGTTTGTCAAAATTGCTCTTAAAGCATACTGACAAAAATACCACCTATTTCTGCTTCTATGACTCTTCCCAGACAAAGAACTAAAAGTAAACAATGAAAAAAAAAGGTGGCAGAGAAGAGGGATAGTGAATGAGACAGGAAACAGGACAAAATGCTGGGGCCTTAAGTTATCAGAAGCTACTGAAGAAGGATCTTCAGTAAATCTACCCCTGCTCCTAAAACCAAACAATGATACAACCAAACAGAGTATTTGGAATAAATTAATAGATCCTCGTAGATCAGAGAAAATTTAAGATGAAAGAATTATCTCTTTATATTTTCCTGAGCAGTGGGTATGTGGCACGGAAAAGATGAACTCTTCTTTTTTGTCCTGTTTTCTTTGTGCCCCAAACAAGATTCAGAGTGAAACATGAGGAGACAGGCTGGTCCTGTGGAAAGGAAAAATGCATATGCAATCTGTCTATTCACTGAAAACTTAGGGATAGATATTTCCTGCTGCTGAGAAAGATGTCATCAATTCATAGAGGAAAAAATTATACAGCAGCTTTTTCATTTGCGCTAGATGAACTCTATCAGAAATTGAGCACATGAGCACAGAACAGATGAACTTCTAGGTACCAGTGAAGGGAGCAGGCTACAATATATATAATGTATCAGTAGCAGTTCCTCTAGCTCAGAATAAATTTTATATATATATATGCATGTACATAAATACACATATAGCATATACAGACACACGTATAGTATATGTGTGTGTAAAATAAATAAATAAATTTAAAAATAAATTAAATAAGAATACAGCGTCAGACTGTTTAAAATCAACACTGATGTTCTGGACTTAAAGTTTTACTTAGAGGTAGGTATTGTGCATTTATAGAGCAAACTTCATTTGCTTATGGCTTTGTTCCTTCCCTTGCCGAACCTTTTTGCTCTCTGGTATTTCACAAAGTACTGATCTGACCTAAGCCGCCCTTGTCTCATTTTAAAGCTTTAGTTTTCCTCAGTGGTGTGGGCCCTTTCACAGCCTGTTCTTTTACCAGGCAGTTTCTAGTACAAAAATGCAGTCTAGAGTCCAGCATGTCAATAAAGGAGTCAGGGAGTGCCACAGCTTCAAATATACAGGAATGCAGCTTCAGCCGATACAGGAATGATTATGAGCCCATACAGGGAAAGGACATCTATAAGCTTTGCCATTCAGTTGTGTGAGAATAGGAATGAAAAGCATTATGTAAATGATTTTCTATTTCTGTGAAAATAAGAGAGTAAGGATTTGGTGCCTTTTTCCTACATATTTTTATTAATGTTTACATTTTCATTTTAATTGGGAAGTAGTATTTGATGTGGACAATACTGTCAACTTTTTAAAGCCACTTTAAAAGTCAAGAATACTTTTACTTTCTACTGAAAACCTTTTAATGTTGCTTATCATACCTATTTATTTTTGGAGACAGTTCAGAAAAAGATTATTCTTAAGATTATTTTAGATGAGGTCTTTAATTTTTTTTTTTTTTTAAATAAGTTCCTGAATCAATGTGCAGTACCAGAAGTGTGTACAATTTTTTATTTGTAAGTCATGTAGTCCAGGCTTATGCTTTATTAAATTGCATTTTTGAATGGATGTCATAAAAGTATAGTATTACTTTTGAAAATAAGTAAATCCATAGAAAGTTCAAAATATTTATACAGAAATATTTTAATATTTAAGTCCATTTGGACAACTTTTGTATTACACCTTAACTAAAAATAACTTCCAAACTAATAAATATGTTTTAAATTACCTGGGGGAGATGGAATTTTGTTAACATAGGAATAATTCCTGAAGAGCAACTACTGTGCTGTTAGAACTTTTCCAGGCTTGCCAGTGTAGGCATCTGTCATATGAGTTTCCCCTTGCTACCCAACAAATGGCCTGAACTTAATTCAGGAGGGAACATCCAAGCTGTCAAGTCATACAGAAGCTATTTATGATCACCAAAAAAATGAACAGATATATGCAAAAGGCTTTATATATTTCTCTAGTGAAAGCACAGTAATGTCAAAAGTTTAAATATTAAAGGAATTTTTGCTCTTTGCATGTAAACCATGAGAAAAATGTTTCACAATCTTTGAATGAAAACAGTAACATGGTGAGGAAAAATAATTTTAGCACTTCCTCATATATTTGATAATCCATGTATGACTTCTGAAACCAGCAGAGGTGTTATTCTTGATCTGAGTCAGTAGCAAATAAGAATTTGTAGGGATATTTAGCAGTGAACATATTAAAGCAAGGTCATCACTTTTGGCAATTCAGAGGGAAGTTTGTAATTCAGTTTTAGTATATGTGAAAAGAATAGCATAATAAACAATAATGTAATACAATTTTCAGATTTATCATGTAGCTCCCAACACACATAATGTGGAGAAATTACATTAAAATATGTATGCCTGTAAACAAATAAACTAACACACACACACACAAAACCACAAGCAAAAGGAGCACAATCATTACAAGTTTCAAGATTTTAATTTCATGCTTGGAAATCCACATCTATGAAGCCTACACAAACAAGCATAGAAGCTTGTTAAAACCTAGATTTTTAAACTAAAATTTGACCACATACTAAAGTGCACCTCTAAAAACAAACTGTTCTCTGTCTGTAATACGAAGCCGTGGGTTATTTCAGGTTTGGAAGACATCTGTGAAAACTGTTTTGAGTACTAATGCAGCTATCTTTATAATTACTGCAAATAATGAACAGTAATTTCTATTACTAACATTTTCTCCTCCAATTTCAATGAATTCACCGTCTGACACACCGTCATGAACAATGAAATAGTAACCACTAACTTAAAAATCAGCACTTTGCAGGTTTCAATCTCCTACTTATACCTCCTTTTTAGAAATAAAACATGGCACCAAGTAACACTATGTGCTTTACCTTGTGTTCATAAGAGATACAGTTCAATTGAAATCTAATGAATTTGTATTTTAACATATAAAATCCTGGGAACTGGAAAGCACCATTTCTCTAAAGCTTAAAAGTATAAATCAGCCATATGACAAGCAAATACTAAAGATACCACCCAGGTTAAGGGTGTTTTCTTGAATATGGTAGAAATCCTAATTCTGTCAATCAAATCAAATTAAGCACTGGAAAAAGCCAACTTTGTGAGGTAAAAACAATAATAATATATTGGCCTTTACAACTAGAAGCATACCATTGGTTAAGATAGACTAATGTTTTGAAGTAGTATGGTAAATCTACTTTCTTATAATGTGTTTCTCAGTTGTTTAAACTTTTAGACTTGGTTATACACAGAGCACTGTTTAATTGTAGTATTTACAATCAGGCTTCCTGACATGTACTATTATTAAGCTGTGATATTAATAGCCATGGAACATTTTAGAAGAGCTGTATAAAAAGAAGATGAGAGCTAAGAATAACATCTGTGGTGTGTTACATTCTCATACTGTACCAAACTGTTCATCCTATCCTACCTAGGCAATGCAAAATAGAGGGGTCCAGGATAGAAACAAGGGAAAATTTAATTCCTTTAGAGGCATTCTCACTGACTTGATGTTAACAGCGGAATTAGACCTGACTTCTACATCACTAAACAACTAATCATTTGCCTCTACACTAATCGGTGAAGTGCAATGGAGTCTGTACTGAATCAGGCAGTGACAATGCCCTGCCATTGTGACTGGTCCCTCTGTCCACTGACTGTAAGTTCAAGAATCTGTTTCTCTGGAATAGCAAAAGAACTCTGCCATGCTTTACAAAGAAGATAAAACAAAAACAAAGAACCAACAAAAAAGACTACTACTACTACCAAATACTATGAATTGGAATTTGACAGAAATTTGTACCTGAGATTAACTGGCAAACTTGGCAGATCTACACATTAATTTGAATGTATATTACAAAATACTTTGAAATATCTGATACTGAAAATAGAGTCAGAAATAGACTCTTGGATTATGAGCCATGGAGCTAATTCAATACTTGACATATAAATCTGATCTACAGATCAGTATAAACATTAATATACCATAGAAAAAACATATTTAGCTGCTTTGAGAACTGTTGCTAGGGAAATAACTTTGCTCTGGAAGTTTGGAGACTGTAAAATGATCTGTGGTATGGAAAGATGCAGATCTAAGCAAATTCTGCTACTCCTTCAGAAGTACCTATGCTTGGTCAGCCTACAAAACAGGTGATAGGATTTTTTCAATACCTTTATTTGAAGTGGATTAAGAGTACATTATCTTCTTTCTACATAATCTTATCAACAACTATATAGCATTGGCACAAAAGAGTAATCAATAGGATATGAAGGAAGATCATGCTGCAATCTTTACTTAATATACATTAGCTCACACTACAATTACCAGTTGGCTACCAATGCAGTGACCAGCATAGGTACTCCAATTGTTTTAAATTTAGCAATTTCCATTAAGACACTTGCCCATGCCATCTTCTATCCACATAGTAATAAAAGAGACAGACTGTATTTCCAGTTCTCAGTTTCTCTAAAAGTATGTATCTAAGAAGTTTTGTAAGGTTTTGAAATGGACAGTGTTGTGAGAGAGCTTTGGATATATACACAAACATCTTAAAGAGTAACAGTTCAGGTGAGAAACTATTATTTTTAAAATTACACAATAAGAATTCCCAGTAGAACCCCTTGCAAAGAACTGGAAGAATTCTTTACAGACTCAGTTAGGTAAAGACTCAGAGATGGACTTCTCAAAGACTGTAAAATTTTGAGACACTTCAGGAAGTGCATAATATCTAGCAGAAATGTGAAAGGAGCTCCAGGCGGTTGTATGGCAAATGTTAAATATGAGGAAGTTCAGGGGAAAGCCTCTGTTTCTGCTTGAATTACAGCCAACTGGACCTTTCATAAGAAAAAGAGAGTTAGTGATGATGTTCCCTTACACACCAGACATCTCAGAGAGGGCACTGGCAGTTCCTTGAGTCTTTCAGCTTCTGATGAAAAACAGACTGTTCTTGTAAGGTCTTGTCCTCATTAAAACGTCTAATTTTTGGAGATTTGTTTCCAGAGACAAAGTGTGAAGTTTAAGGAAGAATAGAGGTAAGTTAACTTCCTTCAGTACATGAAAGTCAGAATTCTCTTTAGGTAAAAGCTTCAGATAGATCCCACCACTTGTCCTTATGGAAAACAGCGCAAAGGAATTAACTCTAAGAGTTTGAATCTCAGCTGCCCTTGTTGCAGAGGAGAGATCATAAAAGCTGTTTTCAGAGATAAATGCAGAAGACAGCATTCAAAAGATTCAAAAGGCTGTCACATCAGAAGATAAAGGACATGAATTGTTCGTCTTTGACAATAGGCCAACTATTAGTAGCCTAGCATGATTTGCAGGGATTTCTGATGTGAAAACTGAGTGATGGAACATCCTGCAGAGTGTGAGTTGCAAAGCAATCTCCCTTGTGGAAGCAAGAGGCTTACTGAACTTCAGTTTAAGCATTTAGATTCTTATATTTTAAATAAGGATTCAACATGAATCACCTTTTTTTTTGCAAATATACATAAGGCTGTTTTCATAAAACTCCCATTATCTCTTAAGGGACTTGGTTCTATTGTCTTTAAATAAAGTTAAAATTGTACCTGGTCTGAAGAGCATATTGTGACAAGAGTCTCTGAGAAGATGGCATGTCCAGAAGCTGGACTGTGTAGCTGTGGGGTACACTGTACAAACCCTGTTTGACAACTGTACTAGACATTCACAGGCACTGTAATTTTGACTGGCAAACTGAAAACCTGAAGAACACTTTAAAAAGAGAACATAATGATTGTTTCTATAAGAGCAGAGAAGGCAGAGTTCTCTAGTGTATTTTTATACATTTTTTAAATTGAAGACAGACTTCGTAGTGCTGATAGCATAGGTGCCAGGGGACACTTGACGCTAACCTCAGTTATTGAACACTGAGATTCTGATTGCTTTGCCTGGGTGGGATTTATATCAGAAGAGCTATAGCCCATACAGATGCAACCTAAGGGAAATGATTGTTCTTGGTGGGAACGTAACAGAAGGTCTTGGGGTAGAGAGTGTGGCTGAACACAGATCTGTTGGGTGTTAAATGAAGACTTTTACACAGAGTAACATGTTCTGAAGAAGTGTCTCCTCAGGGCAAGTGCTGCCGCTATAGATCACACAGTGGTGTCAAAGGCATTGACAGGTGTCCTAGAGACAAATATACTTTAAAGTAGTACAAAAGCAAGGTGTCTCCTAAAAACCAGTAGGACAATATCTGAAAAGAACCTATTCGGAACAGCAGCTCTTATTTTTGTAATTAGCAGACCCATTGTCAACATGGAATTGAAATAAATCAAAAAGAAAAGAAAAGCAAAATTACACTAGAAAAATATCAGTTTTTTTATAAGCCCTGAAAGAAATAGGTTAACTTACTCCTTCCTATAGAAGGAGCTTATTGTAGAGAACAAATATCTGCATTTTCTCCTGGCTTAGGCTATCTTTTCTTTTAGATATAGAGCCATAAGAACCTGGGCTCCACAAAATAGCCCATGCAGGATCCAGGAAACAATTGATTAACTCTGTTTTCAGAATTGTGGTTTTATTGATAAAGGAAAAAAGAAGTGGTAAGAAAGATCCATTACCAACTGACATGACTCCAAGAAAAGTTTAAGGAAGAATTAACTCCTTCTTGTTCTTGTAAGGCTTGTACTTTTCTTGTGTTTGAGACCTGAGTTCCAAGGGTTTTCAGCACTGACAGTCCGCTCTTCTTCAAGACATAGAAATAGCAAAGCAGGAAAAGCTTAAGAAATGAGTCCCTCAACTCCATTTTTTCATCAGCTGTGGACAGATGTTTTAGTGGCTAATGAACAAATAGCATCTTCATCAGCAATGCTAAATTTTTAGGCCATGCATCCTGATAAAAAATGTCAAACGTGTGCATGCATGCAGGGGCAATATAACTTATACGCATTGTGGTGTTCTAAGATTTCCTTTGGAGGATTTTTGAGGTCTCAGAAAAATTAAAAGGGTGTACTGCTACTAAAGGAAGGTGAGTTTATCACATGATGTTATGTTTCTTCTTTCCATGTGCCCATAACTTAACTGAGGAAATTCATGTGGCTTTTGAGGTGCCTCAGACGCCAACATCTCTTCATGTTCTGTTCTAAAGAGGGCATGACAGAGTTAAAAGAACAGATGAAGAGACACCATTATTTTCCCTGATTTCTTCAAAGAAACTGAAGCAGGTTTTTGGGGAGGAGGGCTTCAAAGGCTCATAAAGGGGAGGGCTTCAAAGCATCAAAATCACATGCATGAAGCTAGGAAGTTAGTTTGGTTTAAAAGCCAAAATAAGAAAAGAAATGTGCAAGACTGATGGAAAAGCATGTAGCTAATGCAGAATCATCAAGGCTGCAAAAAAAAAACCAATGGACTAGAGCAGACTTCAACATCTTCAAGAAGAAAAGCTCTGATCTGGCCAAGCATTGAGATGAATAAAGTTGAAACAGAAACTCTGTTCATTATGTGGACAGTACGCAAAAAGACATGGCTTTGAAATGTACCCTCATGGATACAGCTTACAAAAAAGCTCGGTGACATGACTAGCATAGTGCTACACAGAGTCCAGTATCAGTAAACATAAGTAATGTAAAATTTAGGTAATTCGCCATCACAGTTGTTACCCTCCAGAGAGGTATTCCCGTGTTTTGTCTTAAGTAATCACACCCATAAAAACATTCTTCCAAATGCCTGATTTTGTTCAAGAGTTCCTTCCTTTCTTTCCTACATATACCACATCAACAATATGTCATATTAACACTTAGCAAAACAAAATTTTAAGGTAAATTATAAAAATAAAAAATATTTTCTTCATAAAACTATGCCTATCCGTGCGATTCTGAAAGCACCAGGCTTTAATAGGACATTCCATAAAAAATAAATCCTGATCGGAAATTAGTTAACCTTTTCAAAACAAGCAAAAGTAATGCTCTCATTGAGCAGCCTATAGAAAAAAAAAAAGGAAAATAAAGATTATATGCAGAATTCAAACAGATATCACAATGCCATAACCTCCTTATTGTGTTTGAACAAACAGATTATAGGAAGGCAAGTGTTTGCAATTTTTTTATGTTCTTAATTATACTTTTAAAAAATATTTTTCAGTTCTGTAAAAGCAATGTCTATACTTTATTCAGATATACTAATACAGCTAATTGAAAGAAATCAAAACTCATTTAAAATGGAAAAAACACAGGTGATTGGGCTGAACCAGATCTGTGCTGCAATGCACATCTGGAATTTTGGAGAGCAAGTTGATGAGCTGACTTGTGAAAAGTATGATTGAGTTGACACAAAACCCAGGACCAGTGACAAAGGTGTGACAAGGAATTCATTACATCCTTTCTTTTGTTTCAGGCTGAATTCTGAAAGCACTGATGGAACATCAAACAATGCATATGATAGTAAGAAAAGAGAATACACGTAATTTTAAAAATATTTTTTCATTATTAATATGGGATGTTCTAATAAAAATTATCCTTGTTACTACATAACAAAAGGGCAATGAAACAAAGAGATTTCCTTAAGGTTGCAAGCAACTTCATAGTAGGAAAAATGCAACTACGACAGAATGACTCCTAAGGAAAGCTGTAAACAACATGATACACAGTACTGCAGAGCCCATTTTTAGTGTCAAGGAATTTTAATTTATTACCACTGGATTAGGAATTCAAATAAAAAGGGATTAATACAGGTAGGTAGGTAGTTTTTGTTTGAAACTGTATGAAAGACGTGTATAAAGAGATTTAAGTTCAGAGCTGCTGTTTGATCAGAGAAGACTTATGCAGACAGTATTAGGGAAGAGCAGAAAATGAAAGAGCTACACTACAACTGGAACTACAAGTTATGGAATGCCTGTGTTAGGCATGAAACACATGAATGCATGTGTTATATACAAATTTTGCCTGCAGCTACTTGAAAAACAATTATTTTTGGTCTGATGAACATCAATATGTCATGAAGGTGTCTTATGATTTTTGGGTTTAATACTTGTTCAGACACTACTATTAGGAGGAGCAAAGTTTTTAGCAGGGTGGTTCAATTTTCTTCATTGTTAAACATTTCGGGTTCTGTTTTTTATCGACTATCTGAATTGCAGCACTGGGAAAATCAGTCGATTTCTGATGCTCTTGCTAGTTAACACCTCGTGTACTGCAGGGTAGAAGTACAGCAATTATGATGTGTAGTTACTTGCCTTTATTGAACAGAATTCAGTTTGGTGCACGTATACGCATTTTTACAGCACTTGAAATTACCAAAGCAAACCTAGCTTTTTATTCTTCATATAACATTTGTTCTAATTCTGTAGCAGCTTCATTAAAGGAGTAGTTGCAAGCTTCTATTAAATAACAGTTAATATTTTTTGTTGTATCCACAGAAACACATATTTTTTGTTTTCTTTTTTTCCCAAGGAAAAACAGACTGAACTGCAACTTCTAGCCACTGGTAAAAGACAATGTATAAACTACAGAAACAGTTTAAAATGATGCTGTAAATTTCAATGTTTTTTCTTTTTTTTTTTTTTTTTTTTTTTTTTTTTTTTTTTTTTTTTTTTTTTTTTGGAAAGAGTCATATCAGAAGGATTATTTCCTCTCTATAAAAGTACAGAAACATTTAGGTGAAAAATTACTTTCTTTTTCTCCCATGTCAATCACTGAAATTACATGAAACTTGGTTCTTCCACATAGAGATCAGGGAAAAAAAAAATTCCTTTTTTTTGTTCACTTTTGCAGGTGTAATGGGTAAATGAAAGAAATGAAACAAAATCATGCAAATATGGACAATAACTGGAGACTCCAGTAGATTTTAATTTTTTTTTGTTATGTCCTTTAAAACTCAAATATTCTTCAGGATGGCCCTACTAAAACCACAACTCTTTTATTTCTAATTAGGTGGTTTTATTGTCTTTAGCACAAGGCACAGTGGGTGAATTTCATTTTCGCTGAGCGTTTTTATAAAGGCTAAAAGGACTCCTGTCCATAACACACATATTATCAGTACTTCTGCTGGTATTTGAAAGTATTACATGACCATGGTTAAAAATAAAACTATAGGAAAGGCTCACAAATTATAGCCACAATAGTGATATGTGAGAACTGCCTCATTTGACACAGTCTGATACCTCTTGTAAATCAAGAAGAGTCCACTGTCACCTCAAGAAAATGAGGTACCTTCCTGTATTCCATCCCTTTTTGGGATGTATGGATTGGAAGAGTCAATGCATCCCTATAGCAACTGGACAAAAGTACTACCTTTTTTCTACTACATGAAGAAACTGTATTTGTCCATGGATATTCTTATGCCCATACATTGGAGAGGCCTCATGTAGCTTTTCTCTTCACATTTCTGCTGTCCAGGCAAAAATAACAATAAACAGTGATATAAAATAATTTAGGTACTTATATTTAGGTACCATGGCTTACAGCATAGTATTCCTAAAAACACTCAAGGAATCTTAAACACATCATAAAGGAAACCGAGTTTTGCAGAGATTATATTCTTTGCAAAGTGACAGAGAAAGCTGGAACTACTCCATTCATAAGGGCAGAGCACAACCTGTTCTTTCCTTTCTGAATTGAAGGTCAATTTGGATTTTCATCACTTTAAAATCATACTTTAGATATAGATTCTTTAGGTTTCACACTCTACAACTTTTAACATCACTCAGTATTATTAAGATGTACTTAATTGGCTTTTCTTCTTAATTATACACAAAAATGGTAATTGTGTCCACGAGATTATGGTCAAGCTGTGAACGTGACAATAATGCAGTTTCTGTGTGCCTCATCTCTCCCTCCCTGCTCTTTATCCAGTAATACAGTACAAAATCAAAGAAAATCATTCCCTATCTGAAAGCAGCAGCAATATCCAGCTGAGTCAAAAGAAAACTCCATTGGGCTGGTAGGAGGGTGGAGAAAGGCTGTGTGTAGGTTGTCTCCACACTGAGTCAAATTTTATTCTGACAGAAAAGAGTTGAAAAACCAAGAGACATTTTATCTTTCTTTTGTTCACCCTGAGAGCCTACAGTTCTCTGCTAAATACATTACACTCTGTTCTTTGCTATAAATAATAAAAATGCTTTAAAAAAATTAAATTAGGCTAGAAGACCACAAGAGGATAGAAGAAAAAGAATAAATTACCGTATTTGGAAAATTTTGAAAATAACTTACAAAGTAAATGTATCTGTGCTTACACTCCTATTGCCAAGGAAGTAACTTATAGATGTAAATATGGAAAGATGTATCATTGAGTTTTCAGTCATGAAGTAAGATGTTTTAGTGGCAAGTAGGAGACATTACCTGGTAACTAGGTAAACGTAGGACAAATGACCAAACATAGATATATAAAAATACCATTATTAAACTGTCTTGATAGAGATCTCAATTTATTTCTGTAAAATGTAAATTAATACATCTCATCACATGAAAGGCACTGATTAATTTACTATTACTTTGAATGCGTGTATATCTCCTGAAAAGTATTTTCCTAAATCTGTATTGTGAACTGGGATAGATTACTGCTTCAGAAAATCTGGTCCATTAGAAGCACACAATTTACCACTTCCTACTGCTGTAGTGGTCAGCAACTGTCAGTGTTTTTAAAACAAAGTAATTTAAGCCAAAGGAAAAAGAGAAGTGAAGAAAGAAGGAGCAGGGAAGGTAGAGAAAACAGAAAGTATTCTTCCACACAGCATGACAAGGCACCTTCTAAGTTATAAGATGCAATGCATTAGATTTTCTCAATGGATTTTGATCCTTTTTCCTCTCCTCTCTACCTGAGCTGTACAAGTATCGGACCTAAGTTCTGTAGCAGAACTGTTGCAGTTTGATTCACTTGCTGCATAGTCACAACTGCACATCTAAAAATCAGAGATAAGCATTAATAGTTTTCAGTGTATGGCTTAGTTTTAACCTGTTTTGAATTCAATCAGACACTTCAAGATCTGCAGTGAGTTCTGAAAATTTAAAAGATATTATTATTTTATGAAACAGAGAAGTCACATTTCCAAATGACACTTCTATACAAATAATGCACAGGAATTTTCCAGATATGTTTTAGACAACTTAGCCTATTTCACAGTCTTGTTAAGAATACTAAGAAACTGTAATTTTGTCATCAAGGAAAGTTCACACATTTTAAAAAGTGGCTTGTTTTATAAACGATGTGTCACAAGCGTCAGTAAGTGACTGCTGTGAATTGTACTAGTAATTGAACATGGCTCTGCTATTCCAAAGGGTCTGTGTAAAACATGTAAGTCCTCACACACAGTGACTACCATTAAAACATGAGGTCTGTTTGCCAAGTGTAAGTGATGTGCCAGAGTGTTTTGAGATCAGAGGAAATGGACTATCTCTAAATCCAGCTACCAGTAACTGAAGCTTCCTTCTGGCCTTAAGCCCCACTCCTCTGGACCGACATTTGCTGAGCAGCTGCACCAGTACCCAACACAGCTTGGGAAGCCTTAAGCAATTCTCAGGCTTATGCTGGATAACCAGCAGAGATCTGCAGCACATGTTGAAGAAGGATGTACCCCAAAGCATAGCCCATTCCCTTGAAAATGATTGCTGCTAAAGAAAGTTGTGGCTTACGAACCACACTGTAAGACAGTGAGATAGAGTTTAAGTAGAAGTGGCTGAGTATGGTCTCTAATAGCAAATGAACATTTCTAGGCAAATTTCTCCAGATAATTCAATAATGTCACTTCCTTTTTCTGGGAAATGGCAACTCAACAGACAAAAGCCTCCTGCAACTCTGGGAAATAAATTTGTGGGGAGTCAAGAATGTACTTAAAAAATATCATAGTGTTAATATCAATATTAATAATTATCCATGAAGTTTATGAAAAAGAACAGAGTTAAGATTAATAAGCTGCTCAAAATCAAAGATCAGTCATGTAAAGAGATTCCTACTGAAATTGCTGTATAAGGGTAAATATGAAGCAGTGGATTTTCACTGGAGAACTAAGCCAATATATCCTGCGCTGCTTGCAAGGTATTCAGAGTGTTCCCATCCAGGGGAAAGAACATGGCTTCATTTCAGAGGTATTATGACCACTTTTATAATTTCAGAAAGATTATGATATATTTATAGCTAGCAAACAAGGGAATCAAAACTAACGGTGTTCATTAGGTCGAAGCAACAAAACTACCAGAGACAGTTTTCTAACTTCTGCAAATCTAAGTGCCAAAGTTTCTGAAAGAATAACTTAGTTTAAAATTCCACAGTTGAAGAAAAGAGCATGACAAAAATATAATTGGGCAGTCAGTGTTCCAACATAAGGTGTTTTAATATTCTACTTAATATTATTTAAAACAGTATGTTCAAAATTATAAAATGGTCTTCTCCAGATTAGATAACTGAAAATTTAAATAAAACAGATAATGAAAATTTGTTCAAAATCAAAAAAGAAGATAATGTAATTTCATTACATAAAATAGTTGGGGTTTTTTCAACACTAATTATGTCAGCTATGTAAACAGCTCAAAATGATTTTAACCTATTTTTCCAATATATTTGTTAATGAATATACATACTTATTCTTACAGTTTAAATTAATTTCTAATATTAGTTTTTAATTCATAATGGTAAGTAACAATGCTGATCCAGTACCTGGCAGTACACATTCCCAAAGCTGCCATTATAATTATGAGAAAGCACTGTAAAATATTGAGGAGGACTTTGCAACAGCTATAGCTAAACTACAACAGCTTTAGCTATGACATAGCTGAGATACAAAAACATTTAGTCAGGTTGCCACAAAGTTAAAAGAAAATCCCTCAAGTCCAATCAAACATGAGAGAAGGCACTTTGAATAGAAGGTGTGGACTACCCTGCCCTTGCTGAAACTACACTGCAGAGAACTGTAATTTTAATGGCTGCCTATTACTTGTTTCCTGTTGCAGTCACAAATTAGTAAGTAGAAGCAAGTAACAGAACAAATATGAACTGAAAACAAGGGATTGATTTACAACAAAATAAAAAGCAATAGCTAGGCAAGAGGAGAGCAGTTGCCTTGAGGCTGTATGATATGCCAGTGAGATATAGCAGCAGCTCAAGTTGCAGTTCAGAGAGACTTTCACAAATGACACTGGCCCACCTGCTGTATGTCATTTTACAGCAATTCCACAAGCATTTGAATACAATGGAATACTCATCATCTTCATGTAAAATGCATGACAAAAGTCCCTCTACTTAAATTGCATAATACCATGAGAAGGAATAAGGTAGGTGGCTTTTTTCTACAGTTTGTATAAAAATATAACAGCTAGAAATCCTATACCTAACTTACTTAACACTGTTTCTTTGGTAGGATTTTTGAACATTGAAGCATAAAATGGAAATATGGGGAAACTCTATTTCCAAATAAAACAAAATGTCAAAATTAAAGAAAACCTAAAGAATACCTTTTAAGTGCATAACAAAAAAATAAACCCTGCTTTACCCTGTGTTTATCAAGGCCACAACCTATGAGGAAACTCAGGGCCTGTAGGACCAAAAAATATTGAAGCTGGGAAAGAAGCCTTTCTAAAAGATAAAGATAAAAATGTGCCATTATGATCATACTTTACAGTATGCAATCTGTTAATGAATCTTAAAACTTAGATCAGATGAAAGAAAAGTGGGAACTGTGATTATAGTAAGACCTTTGGAAATCATCAAAGACTGAATCTTAAGTCTACATGGCAAATGGTAGAAGCTGTAATAAAGAAATTCATTGTATTCCCACAGATATACACAAGGTAAAGATAGAAATTTATAATTCAGTAAAGAGGGGTCAAAGAAGACACCTTCCCACTATGGAGTCACAAAGAGAGGGTAAACAAACCTTTACTCTAAAAATATCACTACCTTATGAAAATGAGAGTAAAGCTTCCAAATTTTTGAGGAAGGAGTAAATATTCTATGAGAAGGATATAAGAAGATGTTAATGTTCTTTCTCTGTCTCTCTCAAAGCCAAGCCCAGGAACTTCTAGACCACTGATCACAGAACGTTCTGAGTTGTCAGGGACCCACAGAGGGGAAAGGGATCATGGAGTCCAACTCTTAAGTGACTGGCCCCTACGGGGACTGAACCCACACCTGTGGTGGTATCAGGACCACTCTATAAGCACCTGTCATATCCAATCACAAAACAAAAGGAGAGTAACAGCTGAGGGTGTGCATCCCTGTGCCCCACAGAGGTACTATTGTCACAAACCATCTGAAAACAAGCTGGTTGCTCTATTTCATAACATTTAAGATATTAAAAATTAATTAACTATAGAGAAATAAAAAAAATTAGCTTCACAAAATTAAAGTTAGTAGCTTCTCCTTTTCTATATACCTACTATACTACATTTTTGTAGCACAAAATGATTGCTTTATATGAGGAATTGTTATCATACCATGACAGACGTGAGGAGGGAAGGTCCCTTTAGTTTTGATGTAGTGAAGTATCAATGCCGAATTTTCTGTTACCTTCTATATTCTATTTTTGCTATATATTCAAATAATAGTAATGCAAAAATCCACATCTCAGCTCTCTATGAGAAACTGACACTAGTCTTTCTTTAAGACAGCTTCAGATTCATTTGTTCACTTCTATGTAACATAAAATTTTTGATTTTTTTATACTAGATTTTACTTTACAGTAAAAACTTAAACCATTTTGGAATTTAAAAACAACAGAACATAATCAGATTACTGAGAATTTAGAAATGCATTCACACCCCATACTTTACATGCATTTTTAATAACCATTTGTTATTACTGTTCTGTAATATGGAAATCCATATTATTGTTAATATTGCACAAATTCACAGCTAATCACATTATAGTACCAAAGGAACAATTATAGTATGTGAATGTGTATAAAGATTAATATACATATCCTAATAAATCTCAGCTGACCCATTAATGTATAATGGGCCCAAAGGAGGCCTCATATCCTAGGTATATAAATGGCACATTTCTTTCCCCCTCCCCTCCTTTCCTCATTTTGTTTTATATGTACAAACTGCCATAAAAAGGAAAATTAAGCCATACAAAACCACTCTGAAACATCAAGAGGCTAATCAAAAGCACAAACCACTTTCTTTTCTTATTATACTACAAGAATCACGCTAATATTTGACATGCGTGTACAATGAGGTGCTTTTTTTTCCCTCTTCCTTTTGAGAACAAGGCATCTGAAGTAGTGGACAGGCATCCATCCCACATGCACTCTGCAATGAATAGCTATTACAAGTGGGTTAAGGGAGGAACTTTCAGTTTTAATTGTAAATTATAATGGCTTGTTCTAGGTTTAGGGGTGATACCTCCAACTGTTTCAATTAAATCTCTTGCAGTTTAAAATGGAAGAAAAAAAGAGACAAATGATCCTTTTTGTTATGTAAGATATGCCTTACAATATCACTACACAGTGACAACTCCTTGTCCTCCTGTCACATCCTGTCCCTTAGACCATGCTGCAGAAAAGCAATTTTCTGCCTCAAAAGCACTCTATTTTTTAAGTTTGTCTCTGGGCAATTTTCAGGTCTACTAGAGCTGCACAACTGTATACAGATGAGAAAGACCCAAAATAGGGCAATTTATTTGATTCCTCCTCTTCAAAACATTTAGCTGAGATTGCATATCCAACAGAGAAACCCCAACAAGAATATTCAGAGATGACCTGCAGTGACACACATCTTTTTTCCACAAAAAATTTGCATTAAACATCTTCTCCAGACTCCTCAGATAGTCTAGATTTGACTTTTGTTTAATATGACCTTTAACACAAATATTTCCCAGGATATTAGCAGGTAATTTCTTTTTTAAAGGAGGTAGTAAGAACTGGTCAGTTAAATAAAACATTTATGGAGTTTTTCAGAGAGAGTTTTTTTTTTTTTTTTTAGTGGGCCTTTCTATTATTTATTTATTTATTTTATTAGAAAAAAGATCTGCATTCATTTGAATCTAGTTTCCCTCTTGTTAGAAAGGAAAGAAACACTTGGATGGGAAAATACAACCTCCAAATGTTCAGCTCCTGGTAACTTTGCATTTATCAATGCCTGAAGCTAGTTTGACCTCAGTATTCCCCTGCTACAGCTCTGCCCTAACACAGTAAGGGCACTTCTGCACAGAGCAAAGGCCTTGCCTTTATAACTACCCACAAGCTGAAAACTACTTGGCCTGCACAGAAGTTTTTAAGGAATTAGAACAGCTTCAAGTCTGGGACCTTAGTTTGCTATGAATGTAACATTCACTACTGTATCCTCTGAGGCAAAAACATGACAATAGTTTTGAGACTCCACAGAGCTAGGTGAGTCATCAAATCTGAAAACAAATAAACTTAAATAGATTCCTCAGCGTTCAAAATCATGTTCAAATTTGCTATATGCAGTTTCTAAAATTTTAAACCAGACTGGTAGCTCATTTAGCCCTGAAGACATAAAATTATCAATTAATTTCTCTGTTGTTGTCTTTTTAATTGAATTATATGTACACTTAATTTCAGAATTTCACGCTGACATAGCAATCAATTATGTATTAAAAATCATTATTAATATTGGCATCAGAAAATAATAAAGCATAAAGTATGTCTGTAACCTTACATTGTTCTGATTAGTAGATTAGACCCCATCACCTAAAGCACGAGCTTTCTTTGCTAATACAGTAAAAAACCTTTAGTGTGAATGCGTTTTGAATTTTGATTTACCTGGCATGTGAATATATTTAAAAATTAACTGAGAGGGAAACGGCCATTTTCTTTCTTTTTCTAAGGTATAGAAATAGGTTTGGGTTGGAAGGGACCTTAAAGATCATCTTGTTGAAACCCCCCTGCCATGAACAGGGACACTTCCCACTAGACCAGATTACTCAGAGCCCAGTCCAGCCTGGCCTTGAACATCTCCAGGGATGTGGAGCCCAAAACCTCTCTGGGCAGCCCGTTCCAGTGCCTCACCACCCTCATAGTAAGGAATTTCTTCCTAATACCTAATCTAAATCTAACCTCTTTAAGTTTAAAGCCCTTGTCCTATCATCTGGCCATGAAGACAGAATCTGGCTCCTGTCGTGTCTGTCTGAATTTGTCTTTTATACTGGCTCACAGAGTCTGTGCAAGCACACACCAACTGGATTGCATTGGAGATAAGAGAAATCTAGCACTAGCTGAATAGAGAATTTGATTGGGAGCAAATCCGGTTTCCAGATATGCTCAAATTCATGCTTTAAATTACTAGGGGGAAAATTTGCCATCATATATTGCTGTGGACAAATAAGAGGACATTTATGATGTAGTCCTTTGTGCCTGCAAGTGCTAAAAGTGCCTTAGCACATCTTATGTTCAGTTCCTGAGTTAGGACTGTAAAATGTGGTAACACAATTGTGTACAGTCTAACAGAGACAGAGTCGAACAAAACTAAACCATGAAAACCTTGCAAGTGGCTAAAGTGTGACACTAAAAGAAGAGTATAATTCTTTTAAAGTACCTTCATCCCTGATGTCTGCTTTAGACTGTTTGAATATTTAGCTGTGCAAGAAACTCATTAATCTAGAAGTAGCTGGCTGGCAAACCTTCAGTTTGGTTGCTGGTTGCTGTCAGTTGGTCACAGCTCACTGATGATTCAAAAGTCTAAGTGCAAACTGATGCTCAATTCATTTTGACTTAACAGTAATGCAAGGGCTATGTCAATCAGAAGTTACAAGGAATAATAGCAACAACTATTGTACTAACAAAAACCCCAACTCCTCAGCTTTAAATTCCTCATTTGTGGCTATTAATTGCATTCTATGTGTTTACATACTTTTGCTTTTCTGGTATGGTTAACTAGCATACATTCAAAATCAGAAGAATATCATTTACACCAAAGATTCACAGGAATTACTTCACACCAAATCTGATTATTGCCAGTCCACTTTGAAAATTTACATGTAGTTTCTTTAACAAAGTCTTACATAGTCAAGGGTCCAGAATGCCTTTTAATCATACTTTTGCAAAGCAAACAGAAAAGCATGAACAGAAAACCTGACCGAAGGAGATTGAGTACTGAAGAAAAAATGCCCTGATTGAATGATTCATGTCCCTGACATGAATCCCTGGATTCATGTGAAGCAAAGTGCACTGTAGAATATAGAAGATATCTTTTTTCCTAGCCAGCAAAGTTAAAAAAAAAAGTTGAAAAAGTGTATTTGCTTCCAAAGGCTTGTACCCATAACATACAAACCCAAATAAAATCTTAATACTATTTTATGTGAGTTCTAGGTAACCTTCGTTAAGTCAGCATTTTCTCTATTACAAAAAATCAATCTCTTAAGTTGAAAGGTCTTTTTCCAATGAATCTTCAGTAAAAAATGCATGAGCAGTCCTTAAAACTGAGACTGGGACTTCTCCCTTCTCTACAGAGGCTGGACTAACCACAAGGCTGCAGTTGTGTTCCTTCTGATCCTTCTATTCCCTTTCATTTTCTAAAGTTTCTCAACATTAGTGATGAACAGAGGAGACTTCTTTAAGAATGATGTCTAGACTGTGTGTCTAAATGGAACTTGTTCAGAAGCCTGATTCCCTCATGATCTTCGTGCTTGGACAGCCAGTGCCTGCCACGAGAGACACAGACTGACACAGCGAGGGCAGAATCCTAAGGCTGTGAATGGCAACTGAGCTAACGCTTTAGTTATCAATATGGGCACCCTTAACCTTGTGAATGTTCTCACATTTACTCTACTTCTAGTCAGCTGCAACTCCTGCTCTGACAAAGATGCCTCTTTGTAGCCCAGAACTATGAGAATTGTGGCATATCTCTTATCCCCACCCTTAGGCCATTACTCATTTTAGCACCTGATGCTGAAACTTGTCACTTAGCTCACAGCACATAATACAGAGTTGGATGACAGTCCAAGTACCAGATGCTTGAAACCTAAGTGATGTCATCCTTCTCTGTGGTACACATACACACAAGTCCCTCATTAAAGTCACCATAA
>VXAC01007656.1:0-79034 GCA_013399225.1 Rhipidura dahli | reverse complement strand
AACTTTCAAACCCCAACAACCTGTTTTGAAATAAATCACTGAAATGTAGCATTGCAGTCCTGCTCCAGCTGCCCTGTGCTTTTAAAGGCAGCTGTAAGGAAGTTAGTCTGCAGTCTTCCGTGGACACCAGAAAAATTAACTCACTGTTAATGGAGTTACTGTTGTTTCTTCAAACCTGAATATAAATATTTATAACTAAAGATAGCTAGGCATCATCTGCAGTTACGTATATAAAAATGAAGGAGATAGCAGAGAAATGAAAATGAAAGCAGAGAATCTCTCCAACATTTTGAGAATAGATAATTCATAAAGAAAGATGATATTTAATTGGATCGGAGAAATTTTGATAGCTATGTAGTATGTCATCATATATTTCAGATGGAAAAAAAATATTTGTTGAAATGGATTCAAGTTTATCATACTCTTTAGGTAGTGTTGGGGCAAGAAAAATTTCTTTTCAGAATAAAATATCTTGAGTTTCTTTTGAGATAGTTTAGACAGATTTGTTTTTTGTTAATTTTTTTCCAAATCTGTATTACAATGCAGATTTTAAAACTCCTCAAGAGTTCTGTGGCAGCCTGAAATTTTGAAACCAAAATTTTTTTTGTTTGCAGGTTTTTTTAAAAAATTCTGTTTAATTTCAAAGAAAGTATTGTAGCATGTCTAAAACTCAAATGCATATGGATTATTTCCTTCAGTATAATCCCACTAGAAAGCCTTACCAGCAGTGTTTTGAGGAGATGTTTTCAGGCGGGTATGCAGCGGCTCCTTTCTTATGAGGTGAGGTATTTTGAAACAATGTCACAGAAGATGTCGTGTTGTGTGGCTGTAGCGGTAGCAGTGGTGCGTGCAGTGTTGCATTGTGCGTGTAGTGTCTCGTGAAAGTCATCTACTTTCATCATAATGTTTTGTACTTTATGCATCCATCTTGTCATAATGTAGTCGTGACTTTCATAGAAAATGTGCAAATGTTTTTATATTTATTTTTTCATTGCTGCATTCATAGCATGCTTGCGTTACCCAACAATGACAAACCAAAGTGGTTTTTGTGCAACTTATGTTCTATAAGAAAGAGAAAGTTGACATTGACTCCTTGAGCTGTGGTTTAGAAACATGTTTTTTGTCAATTCCCAACAAATAAACAAAAAAATACATTTTATAAATGGTATTTAATTTGCATTTATTGTGCCTGTCACTCAATTACTTCAGAGAAAATTACATGTTTTCATTATGATTTGAGAATACTGGGTTCCAAACAAATATTTTTAACATATTCTAGCCTGTGAGTTTCTAATATAGTCAGGAAGATCATCCTACAAACAGCCCATTGCAACTGAGCCTAAGGTTCATCCAGGGTTCAGATGTTTCATTACCACCAAGCAGGAAATGAGCAGGTTAGACTTTAGACCAATACTGCTGTGCAAATAGCAGGGAAATTTGCTGACTAATATCTGATCTCTGATTCATCACTTACAATTAACATCATTGCCATTTGAGACGGCTGGAAGCACTGTAAACACCAGCAAAAAACATTTCATTTATTTGCTAGGTAGCCAAGACAGGGTATTGAGGCAAGGGGACAGTGCAGATGAAAGACTGGGTAGATAAGATAAAAGAGGGGTGGGGCTGGGAGGACAGAAAGAAGATTATAGAAATCACATAACAGCCATGCCACTCCAATGTTAATGTATTTTTAATTAACATGTAACCATTCTGTGATATCTGATCAGGATTGAGACATCTTTCTCTCTCAGTATGAATATTCCCATGATTTCTTCTTCAGACTTGCACTTTCAGTAGGACCTGCTCAGGTACACTGCTTACGAATAAAAATTAGTTACTGAATCAGCATCTTCACTTTTTTGCTGGGTTCTAGGCAAGATGAGTTTACAGGTCCTGATCCTGGAACAGTCAAATGGGAGGCAGAAGCATAAATCTCCAGGAATACGTAATAAGCAAGATATTTATGGCAGAAAAATCTTCATATGAGACCAAGATAAATTTGACCCAAAATGTTGCTCTCTTCCTTGACCTGTAAAATATTTCATCTGACATGCACATTAAAATATATTTGCTCATTTATGCACAAGAATCACTTTATTTAGGAAATCACTTCTTTTTTTTTCTGTAAGAATCTATATTAATTCATAATCATCCCTTGTTTGAGTACAAATTATGACAACTTACCAAATAAACTCAGGACAAACTGCATTCATTTCTTATTTCTATGTTTTATTTTCTTTTTAAGGATCCTTTGATAGCTGATGCTAGTTTGATAGAATGGTGCACTTATTATCCTAAGATTAGGTCTAGAGTGACATTAAAAAAAGTTTCAATTTCTTAAAGTTGACTTGCCTTTATTCTAGCTGTAACACAATCTGGTTTTGACTGTTCTGGTGTTCAGAATGAATTCAGTGTTCAATACAGACTTCTAAAGGTGTTTGAGTGACTGGACATCAGTGAGTTGATGGTTAGGTAGAAGGACCCACTACAATCCTTCCACTTATCCATGGAATAACTCTTACTATTTTTATGGTCGTGAGTGCCTAAAATACTAGAATAAAACATTAAATTAATACCAACAAAGATTTATCTGTGCAAGGTGACTGTAATCTAATGTGGATAAAACTAGTTTTCTAGCTCCATATATCTTATATTTCAAATTTTAAAATTAAGTGTAAGGGATTCAGGCAATACAAAATAAGAAGGGTCTGACTTTGGAAAACTGTATATGAGCTATATGACAGGAACCTAATATTCTAGCAAGTATTCAGTTAAATGTGACCTACCCCCCAAAAAAGAGTTGTAGTAAGTTGGGAAAATATGGTCTTAAAATGTGTGAACAGGAATCTTGAATGCCATAAATATTTCTTTTGTATTTGGCTGCGGTAGTACATAATTTGTGAATGTTGGGTCTAGTTTTAGCATCAGTGTGAGAGTGTCTATCAATCAACAAAGAAATGCCATCATAATAAGGATAGAATTGGAAAACACATTTCCTAGGGAAGCGATGAAGGTGTTCTGTCCCTTATCTGTTGAAAAGGGTTGAACAATGAATAATGGACTAGTATATGTCAATAAGTATTTGATTCTGGAGCACAAATTCAGTAAAAGACAGCTCTTCATTTCATTAGACACAAAATCCAGGAGGTGGAAATTGTATCCTGTTACTTAAAGAGGAAAAAGTATGCTTTTGACAGAAAGGCTAAGTAATCATTGGAAGACCCTGCCAGTGTACCTTTGGCAATTCAGATTATATATCCTTGAAGGAGGGGGAATAAGAAGGTCTAAAAATTTGATTAAATATAAGAAATGTACTGTGCAAGAGATCAGATTTAGATAATGTTCACTTCTGGTGTTGTTTTTCTGTGATTGTTGTATATCGTAAAATAATAGTTTACATAATTACTTGTACTGTGAACTAAGTCAGGCTTGATTTTCCTTTCCATTGCAGAGTATCTGTAACTATAAAATTGTGCTCCACATTGACTTGTCTTTCCAAGTGTTTATTCCACTCAAAACACCACTCCCCATGGTGAACACTTCAACTGAAGGGAGGCCATCTCAAAGTCAGTAAATATGTTTATGAACATTGGTCATTATTAGGTAACCGAGAGAAGGAAGGTCCAAAGGAAGAAGTGGAAAAGCTAATTTCCTAAATTACTATAAATAACACATTCTAAATTAATTTTTAAGGCATAGTTTAAAATATATGACAAAGTTGTATTTCTAATTCTGGCTATTTACCATATACATGATTTCCTTAGTCTAACAGTAAAGTTTGCATGTAGTTATTTAAAAGACAGGATACAGTAGGAACATTCTTTCCTATGCAAACTCTAGGAACTATTTTAGTTATTAGGGTATTTTTAATAACTGTAAAAAACCTCTCATATGTGAAAGTGATGAAAATGAGCAGCACTGAACAAGAAATATTTGTTATTTTACTTCTGTTCCACACAGCATCAGACATAAACTCTTGTTGGGAAGTAAGAAGGACTGTCAAAATTCTGCCCAATTTTGCCAGAAGCCTTAGGTTTTAGTCAATGGTAATGACTGAGAGTAACACTTTATTTCTTCTCTCACCAGTGTTTCAGCAGTCCAAGAACAATAGTACATGCTGGGAAGAACCTAACAAAAGCAAACAAATCAACAAATAAATAGATCTGACTGTTCAAACCTTATACAAAGTGAAGCATCACCAGTTGTGAGAATTTAGAAAGATGATTTATTCCTAAAACAAGCAGAATTAATAGGAGTAATTATGCTTAACATAGTAATTTGGAAGTGTTGGTATTCTATCCCAGAAACTCTATCATGAAGGTCCATATTCTCTCCTCCATTTATTTCAAGATGTGCATTGCCTTTGGTTTAGCAAATCCTCAGTATGCAAACTGTGGCAAGTCTTGAAAGAGTGAAAACATGTCCTAGACATGTGATTCAGGCAGCTGAAGGTAGTGGCATTAAGGTATTTTATTATTTTGTAAAGATTAATCTCATTGATCCTGCCCTCTTAAGAATACAAATGCCAATCTCAGTAGAAAGCTGCTGTATCTTTGAAATCTGTCTGCACTGGTATTCCAATGCTTGTGTCACTGCTCAAGTATCTGATACCTGGTACATCCTGTTTTTGAATGTCTGTGTGACATGTGGCCCTCCACGTGCCTCTGGGTTTAGCTCTGCCACAGTTGCAACTACTTAGCTGGGCACCCTCAAAATCACATCTGGCTCAGTGATGAGGCTTGTCCTTGTTGCCGTCACAGAGTACCTCATCTGACTTCTTTGCCATTCCAGGAGTTTTTTGCATTGTTCTCCTTCTTGTTGCTCTTTACTAAGAGAGGAATGAGTCCTTAGGAGATCTGGAATAGAAGGTGATTTTTGACAATAAGAACCTGTAGAGTCATATTTCAGCTGAGCAGCCCCTTGTAATCCTGAGGAGAGGTTGCTGCAGGTCTGAGGTGTTTCAGGTGACAGATTAAGGAGAAAAAAACACTAAGAAATTTATGTTCTGTGCTTAGTTCCTACAAGATGTTGTCATGGTAGTTTTATTCACTGAAGAAAGCAAGGCTGAAAGAATGGTGTTTTTATTAATAAGTTATTTAAAAGAGGTAAATGAGATTAAAAAAAAAAAAAAAAAAAGGCTGGAATACATACTCCCTCAAAATTCCTATGAGTGAATATGAGAGAAAAATTAATGAGGGGGAAAAGCTGTCTGCCACTAGGGCAGGCTTATCTCAACACCTGGTGAGGTTTTTGTAGAGGAAGAAACTATCTGCATGCAGCCGTTGCACCCAGGGAAGATATTATCAATGTTTATAAATACATTAAGGGAAAATGCAAAGGAAACAGAGTCAGGCTCTTTCCAGTAGGCCCCATTGACAGAAAAAGAGACAATGTTCAGGAGTCATCTGGACATGGTCCTGGACAAACTGCACTTCCAAGCATGTTGCTGCACAAGATGACCTCCACGTGTCCCTCCCAGCCTCAAACAGTCTGTGATTCTCTGAAAAGGCAACAGATACCTCTTCTCCCTGGCAGCAGTAACAGCAATGGTGGTGAATAAAAGGAGTCACAGACACTATTTTACTGATGTGGAATGTGGCCACAAAGTCTCCACAGGGGCCAAGTCATACGGAAGGGTTTCTTCTTATTTTACACTCGTTCCTGAATACTAGTCAGTAAATTCAAACCCATAGCAGGATAGGGTTTCTCTCTAACATATCTGCCAAGGCTGCAGCAAGGCAAGTCATTATAGGCATTTTCTCCTATGTGAGAACAGTGCAAAGGAACTGAAATAATTTTCATTTTCCCCAAGACACATCAGCCATCAGAAGAGATGATGATGTGTGAGGTGATACTGGTCTCAGTCATGCATGTTCCCTGTCTTGAGAGAGACTGGCTTTCTTGGCAGTTCTCAGGGTAGAACAATCTGACTCAAACTATGAGCATAAATTGTTGCAATATGAGCATAAATAGATTTCATGAACTGCCCATTTTCATGCTGAAAAATAATTCATTTCTGACAATTATACAGGAAACAAAAATGCCGGCAGTGTTATTTTTCTTTTACTTGGTGGGAAGAGGCCAAACCCTTTAGGTGAGCTATTCCAGTGTGAGAAAACTGTTGACTGTTCCAAGAGCTGGCAGACATGTTTCAGCCCAGCCTGTCTGCCCTCAAGTCTTCCCAAGCTGCTACCAATAGGCTCATTTTTGGTCTTCATTCATCTGAAAATAAATAATTTATTTGGTCTTTACCGATTATCCTCACTCTATCTGCACTGCCGCTTTGTGCTTTCTGTTCATCCTCCTTAAATACTGTCCTACCTTAGGATTGCATTTTCCTCATGGCAATTTCTTGTTTATCTCTGTGGAGGAGGAGGAAATGACTCTGTGAAGCTTAGAGGGCTTTGCTTCAAATGTTTGAATTCCTGCAGCTGTCCGCTCATGTTGCTGAAGTACCACAGGAAAGCTATGCCTGCCTTTGGCAGGTCTGTGATGGCCACAAGGGCTTGTTTCCAGCGTCTGCTCCGACTTTGGGTTCAGCCTGACACAGAGACAGATGTGCAGCAAAGCTCTGAATCAGAGCATGCAAATATGAGTGGGTCTGTTTTGTAAACAGCCACCATTTCATGCTTAAACAACTCAGAAGGCAAATGGGACAATAAGAGGCAGGTTCAAAGAGTAAAACGCAATCAAGATATCTATTCATAATTTGACAACTATATCATTAGTGGTTTAATAATCACAGCAGAAAGCCAGGGAAGGAGCTAGAATTAGCAGAAAAGGTTTCACAGCACAAAGCAGGGATGAAAACCTCAGGAAGCCAAAGGCAGATCTCATGTGCTCATGTACATACTGCAGAAAAGAGAGGATATTTCAACTACTCTAAAACAGGGAAGTTCAGCTGCAGAGGGAAAAGATTTACCACAATACTTAAGAGGAAAACATTCATTACCTTAGAACCCAAGATAAAGTAATTGACACACGAGCTCAAAGAACTGATGAAAACCCTTAGCAAGATTGAATGACGTCTTCAATGGTTGGGCAGATTTCTTCTGAACTCACTTAATGGATATTTCTTTATCCAGCTCCCCTTACAGATTTTGGGGCTGATTTTATTGCCCCAGAAGTCGCTACTTTTTGTTTTAATATTATTGCACTCAAGAACCAACATCTTAAGTAGTCTGATTGCAAGAATAATAATTTGCTATTTAAGATGGGACAACATAATAAAACCTGCATTTGGGTGCTCAGACAAGATAAAGTTGTTGGAAGATTGCTGTCCCTAAAATTCTTAAAATACTATCAAAAGACGGGGAGTAACTGGACAAAATGAACCCACTTGATTTTATTGTTCTTGGTTAGAATGACCCCTAGAGATGTTATCGGAAATAATAATCAATGTAAAGTTCCAGGTGCCAACCCCAGTAAGTCAGTGAGAATCACACCTCTTTGTTACACAGAATAAGTGGTCAACACTGCAAAGCAGCTCTGTCAGAACATCTGCTTCAAGTGCCAGAAAGCAGAGCTTTTTTAAAAGAGTGCATGGATAGTTTGTATTACTCAGAATGTTACTGGCCAATGAGTAGTTCATGCAAAGAGGCCAAGACTAGAGCCTAACATCTTTCTACCACAAACTCCATGTGGAAAAGCAACTTTCCTCACAAAACAACCAACAAAAATACTCTGCATCTATGTTTAGATAACAAATGCCCTTGTTTTTCCCATGACTTTCTACCCTTCAGAATCCCATCTTCTCCCTGATATCATTAATTACTGAGTTCAGACTTGTCTGGCTTTTCCTGGACTATTTTCAAGATGTAATTTTGTTTTATATTATTCCTTCCTGACCTATTTCTTCTTGCATTGTAAACTCTTCTGTTAGTTTAATTAAACTTGCTGGGGGGTAATGATTTTTGTTTTTAAATATGAGTATGCTGAATATGTGGTTTTCCTAGGCTGCTGCTAATCTATTAAAAAAAAAAACATAAAAAAAAAAAAAAAAAAAAAAAAAAGAAAGACAAGACTGTGGGGTTTTCAGGGAGTTTCTGCTTTTTAGAAGGTTTCAAAAATGAGTCATTGTGGGCACCTGAAATGCAAGTACATATATCTGACTTGCAAAAAACCACTTTTGAATGCCTCTGCTACAAATTATGTCTTCATGAACTAATTTAAATTCTAAAAAAACCCTAAAAAACTCCAAAACCCTCTCTCCACACAGACCCTCAAACTCCATCATATTAATCTCTTTCCCTGCTGAAACAAGAACATGATCAAAATGCCAATTTTATGTATGTGGAAGTGTTATGAGGTTTATTTTCCTGAAATATGTCAGTGTAGTGCACAGTGAGGGTAATTTATGGGCCACCAGAGCTCAGGAGGCTCCTGGACTGTATTTTCCTTTCATAATATAGAGGTGAAGCGTGATAGGGAGTGACATGGAGCTGAGAGAGGAAGCATGGCAAACAATCCAGGTGATCATACTATCCATGATACTTTTCCTTTTGCCAAACTGCAATTTGAAACAGCCATTGCTTTGGGAATTCAGGAGCTCTTGCTTCTACTAGATGTCTCTTGGAATGCTGCTGCTTCCAGTCTTGCCTTGTGGCACCCAGGAGCTGATGTATTGTAGTGAGTTGCCTGTGTTTGAGCTGAGTAAACTTACTTGTGGTCCAGGTCTCTGGACAGTCTTCTCACTTTCAGGGAGACAAAAGAGCATTAAAGGAAGAACAGTAGTTGCAGAATGTAAGCATTATTGTAGAGCGGAAACTTAACAAAGTTTATGCAACTGCTCCCAGCTATAAATGTCATTTCAGGATAACACATAAAGGTTTAAACATTTTATTTGTATAGCAGTTATAAAATTAAACTAACTCAGAAAAGATGACCACTTTGGAGGAGAAGAGAGTTTCACAAATGTTAGCAGAGAAAAGAATTAATTCACTGGCTGCCATGTTCAGAAAACCTGGATAGAGTGTTGTTTTCAGCTCTTACCTTTGGGCTCACCTCCAAACTCCTGAGACTGACATCAAAGTGGGAATCTTGAATGTCAGCGCTCTCTGGTAGCTGGTGTGAAGCAGCATGTCCAAACAGCTCCTCCACTGGCTGCTACCTTCCCACCAGAGGGTTCATCTCCAGCTCTGTGACTGAGCCACCCTGTGTCTCTCTGGGTGCTTCTGCGCCCAGCACACTGCAGAAGTGTTATTATAAGTGAGGAGGATTATTAAGATGAATTTAGGAGGTACCTGGCCTGGTCCACAGCAGGGAAACCAACTGTGCAAAGCACTTGTTCCTTTTTTTCTCCCCATGAACTACCTCCTGTAAAGCTTCTGTCTCCATTCAAATCCCCAGCAGTCCTCTGGTGATGCTACACCACTGTTTGTGCTGTGATGCTGGAAACTGGGTAAATGCCAAAGCATGTATGGATATGCTAAATGTGCCACTGCTGAACAGAAGCTCTTTGGTGAGCCAGTGGCCATATTGGTGAAACAACTTTAACTTGGATTATGTGGATTGGTTGTTGAAGATACTGTGTTAGAGGAGACCGCCCCTAAGAAATCACATTGTGTGGACATGGACTCTATTAATATGCCACTTGGGGGTCAATGCAAGGTTATATCTATGGTAAGAAAATATGAAATGCCAACAAATTCAAACCCCAGAAAGCCGTATGGGTAATGCTCCTCAAACTCAAATGGCCAGGGCTCAAACTTACATGTCAGTGTAAGACCGAGGAATAAGTCTACAAGTGAAAGAGCAATGGCCAAACTCAGATGCATGAAGTGGAAAAAATTTCAAGATATTTTATGGGGAAAAAGTGTTAAGGTAGCTACTAACTCTACATACCTGATCTGTCATTTATGACATGTCCTAGCTCAAGTCTTGGACTATATCTTGGGACCAAGTTATTCAGTGGCTGTTTCAGCATAGGACAGGCAATATTACCAAAGTGCTCTGAAGATCAAAGGGAGGTCTGTTCATGGATGTAAATTGGTCATACATTTTACTGCATTGTTACTGGATTTGTAGTTGTAGCTGTAGTTCTTGCTGTATTTCTAATTGTATGCTTACTGGACATGGACTGTATGTGCAACATATCTTTTTCAAGTTCATCTTGGCTAGAAAGAAGAAATGGAAATACAAAACAACCATTTAATTCTCTGTCACACAGTGGAGATCATAATCCCTCAACAGACACTGTCTCAAATGCATATCAAGGATTAGTTATATTTCAGTCTCAATACCCCCTTTTGCTTAAAGAAAGATTAAGAAAATACTATTAAAGCATATTCCTCTCAAGGAACACATTAATCACTGAATTGGGACAACAAAAGCATGAAAAAAATAAATGCATACCATAAGATAGTTGCAATGGGAACTAAATTCCATTTTATTCTTTGCAGTTTTGCAAAAAAAGTTGCAATAAAAAGCAATAAATGTTGTTTTTTTGCACCATCTGTATCACTGAGTATCGACAGTAATAAGTAAATAGTATAATCACATGAACCTGACCTTCTGCCACACTACTACATGCGTATCATCCACAGATAAAATGCAAACACTGATAAAATGTAGTATTGTACATTCAAAATAGCTAATGCAAAAACTTACACTCTATTATTTAAATAAATATTACTTTTAAATTCCCAAGGATTTTTGTGACTTTACACTTAATCACACTCATTGTCAGGTAACAATTAAGAAATAAACTCACATTTGCAGTAATGGAATTTTGCTCTATTTTCTGTCATGGTAGAAATACTTCAGACTAACAGAAAAATTTCAGACTAATAGAAGAACATGTCAAATACAAAGATATCATTCAAGCTAGATGTTTGTCCAAAAAAAAAAATTCATTGAGTCAAAAGTACTTACCAAAAATGAAATGTTTTCTAAACATTGCCTATTTTAATGGTATGAGATTGGATTATTGATATGTGTGGAAGGTAAGGACAAATAAAAGAAATTAGTAGAATTACTAATACATTTAATAGAAGGAAGTCTGAGAGCCCCGGCAAAACTGAAACTCTGCCATGGTATCTTTCATTAGTCTCAATAATAAAGGGAAAAATACTTGGTTCAGTCTTTATGTCACAGAGATTGATATTAAAACCTCATTAACCCTAAGCAAAAGGACCCTATAAAATAAAGACATTCTATATTATTACTGTGAGAGGTAAAACTGTGAAGAAACCTCTGTGTAGACACTTACTGTTCTATCATCTGCACAAAAATTGGAGAGACCTCACTGATGTGACACAGCCTGCAAGGATTTTATTTTCTTTTCTTTTCTTTAGAAAAGTCACAGTCTGGTTAAGGCTTTGCTCAAGCCCCATCTTGTTTTGACTGGGGTTGATACTTCCCAGGCTGCATCAGCTCACAGAGTAATCCTGCCCCAGTGGCAGAGCTGTGCACATTTTAACTTCACAAGGATTTCTTCAACCTAAATATTTTATAGTCTGTCCATATGGACTCTTTGTTGTATTGAGCCAATTTATTTTGAGGGAGAAGGGAAAAGTCATTAGTGTTTTATGTCTACTTGATTTACAGTGACACATCAACAGAAAAAAGAAGAAACAGATTTGTGACTACAATTGCTTTTTGCAGTGCTGCTATTGTGCCTATATGAATAATATTCCTTTACAAAAGAGTACTTAATGCCAGTGAGTCCAATTAAACAAAGCATGTTTAAAAGAGGAAAGATTTTCATTAATGGTCTTATTTTAATTTCTCTGAGTATAAAGTCATAGTCATGAAAGTGATTTTTTTTTTTTTAATTATGCCTCATTGCCTTGCTCTGAAAGTATAGATGCTGGATACATGGGTACATGATATGATAGATACAAAAAGTTTAGAATAATAAAAATATCATACCAGTTTGCCCATTTTGAACAGGTTTTTCTTGACAATCATATCTTCGCAGTGGCAAACATATGCCACATATGGCATATAGCAACCACATATGGATTTCCCCACTGTGACATGTTTGTCTTGCTAAATTCAAAAACTGGGATGATCCTGAAATACCTAATCACCTTTCAGCCACAATGTGGATTTTTCTGTTAGTGATCTAATGTCGCTGTTCGTAGAACGGACATGTAGAAAGAAAAATGACTCCAGAAGGGTTTTTGACGGAGAATCCACAACTTTACTAATTCATCAGAAGGTTTTTATAACATAGATCATGCATAGATATGGTGTCATAACCCCATTGACTCTGAGGACTAAACCCCCCACAAGGGGCAGAGCTGACACCCCGGCATGTAGTAGAAGATTGTTTACCTAACAGAAAAACTTCTATCTGAGAAAAACAAGTTGCTGATACAAAGGATTTAGAAAACAGCAATATCTAACATCTGTGAGAAAGAGAAGATTCTCACAAGCAGTAGAGAGATAAGATTTTTCATGGCTAAAAGTTTCTCAGCACTGACAATCTAAGCTGCATGTTCATTGTCTCTGGGCAAGGCATTGCACTGTGCTTTATGAAAAATATTTAAGGGAGATACGTTTGAAATCCTGCAATATAATTATGAGGAAAAATCATAATGTGCTCTACCTAATCTGCATCTGGCACTCATGGGATGTTTAAGTGTACCTTTGGAATATCTTTTTAACCCTCGCTTTACAAAGATGGGCTTGGAATGGATCCAGTCTCCAGATATAGTTTTCCGGATATATTCAAAATATATCCGCCCGTATATTAATTACTTAAACAGCCTCAGTGACAAAGCCCCGAAGATTTGCTCTAGCAGTCAGGAAGAACAAGAGTGTTGGTGGGAAGGCTTGTCAACCCCCTGACCACAGCACGGTGAGTCCCCTTCTTTCCTGCGCCAGAGGTGACTCCGCTCCGCAGTCACTCACGAGCTGTCCCGGGCAGTTCCTTTTGCGTGAGAACTGGAGAGAACTCTGCCTGTTCCGCGCCCTCAGCGTGGGGACCAGGATGCTTGTGTGCTGAGGGAACACAGGAGAAGGTGAATCATGATTGTACAGACAGAGGGTGATTTAGTTGTTCCACAGAGAGGGTCCACAACTTCCGTTACATGGAGTGTTTCACTGGGAATATGGAATGGCTGGGAAATTGTCTCTCGTCTGTGTTGTGAGGTTATTCAGAACATGCACTCAACTCTGGTCAATAGTCCAAAATAAGACAAAGAAAGAAGCAAATAGTTCTCACTGTGCTTATGTAGTGATGCTGACAAGAAAGTCTGTTCATGGTTACTGAAATGTTATTATTTTCCTTCTAATCCTGGAATCCTTCAATCTAATAAATGAAAGAGGAATTGTGTTGTGTAGATCCACATTGTCTTTAACAGGGATATGTTTACAACCTTTTTCCTTCAACAGAGCCTATTTTATCATTCAGTTCTGTTACTCCATACTTGTTTTATTCCAGCTAACCAGAATTCCTCTGGGAGTTCCTGCTCTCAGGCAAAACTCCTGGCATATGGTAAAAAATTAAGGAGTCGGTGAAGAATGCTGCCCAGAAACCAGTCATCCTGCACTGAGTCTGGCACAGAAAAAGAGAGTTGTGAAAGAAATGATGGAAGCAGGCAGATTGCTTCTATAAACTTCACTGATGGCAATAAATACAGGAAGGAGAATATTGAGTAAAGGAGGATTTGTCATGAGATGGAGGAATGTTGAAGAACAGCAGAATGCACAGTGAAGAAAATAAAATGCTAATACCCCATATCTTGGGAAATGCTTCAGTTAAGAAAAAGATGTGTATATCAGTTTGGACTAGAAATCTGGGGTTAGTCAAAACAAAACATTTACTAATTCAGGGAGATGAAAGGAGAAAGGAAAGTGTTTGAAATAACTGAAAAATTATACATCAACACTGAAAAGGCACCAAAGACAGGATAGTCTGGTGAAACTGCTGGAAAATCAGCCCTGAATAATGCCAACCAGGAAAATAAGAAAGATAGAAAAAGTGGCACAGTTTTGGAGAGAAAGAATTCCACTACACATCAGAGGTGTTCCCCAGAAAGTCTGTTTGCAGCCATGTTCCTACTTTCACTGATAATCTCATCATTAAAGTAATACCTTGTATGTGTTTCAGGTGAATAGTAGTGGGCTAGAGCAGCAACTTAGAGAGTAATATTTTTACTGACCATGATCAATATGGAACATGAGTAGATTCAAGGAAAGGAATAAAAATAAATCTGCAATAGATTACCATGTTTTCAGGATCTTGTTTGCATTGACTGTATTGAAGACTTGAGAGATGTGAATGCACGGGTAATTCTAATTTCTCGAAGTCAATGGCACTATTCAGAGAATGTATACCAAACAAGAGGAACACTTGAAAGTGATGTTTTCAATCGAGATGAATGAAGATGTGCCTCAGATCTACTTCCTTACATCAGGCAATGATCTTTGAAGTGATGTGCAAATGGGCGGGGTTTGTTACTTGGAGAAGGGCTGGTGGTAATGAGGCTGTGCATCATTTGGACCAGACCTAGCAGAACAGAACAGACCTAGACCACAGCTATCCAGTTTAGAACACAGGAAAATAAACCTGCATCTGTCTCCATTTGTCTGGTTACAGATACCCTGCAATGCAAACAACTAATATTCTAATATTAGATCATCCTAATTCTTTACAAAACTGCATTTGACTGCTGTACTGGTATAATGCTTTAAAACAGAAGATCACTCTGGTGGGAACTGCTGTGACTTCCCAAGCAACAGCCTCCATTACACATGGTTTTGCCTACTATTCCAGTGCTGTTCCTATTAATAATGCATTTTGCTAACTAGATGTGCTTTTCCGTTTGGAGTTTGTTTTGTGTTCTCTGGTAACTGCAGCCTGTGCCTTGGCAAACTTGTCTATAAAAAATTATCTGCCTCATCGTCAGGCTCTGCACTTTTCAAAATATTGCAAATTTTTCTTTCCTTTAAGTAGTCTTATCCTGATAAACATGTGACTTGAAAAAGCATATAAGGGGTACACTAGTTTTTCTCTTCACTTTTGAAAAACAAGCTGCGTGCTTGTGTAACAACATATCCAGAAAAGAACTTTGCTGTGTTTTTAAAATTTGCTTTTTAATGATGGAAAAGACTATTCATTATGTAACAGCTAGATGGGCTTGTCAGCAACATTATAAAAAACAATTTGGATGGAAAGAGTGACAGATTTATCCCTGATGTTAGCTGACTGTAAACAATTTAGGAAGAATTTGACCCTTGGTTGCTCATGGGATAATTCCCTGTCTTCTCAGTTTGCTTTCCCCACCAGAGCAGCACGGAGGGCCTCTCCATAACTCAGCAGAGATATGAGGTAGTGGAAACAGCCCAAGCTGGAAATGGGAAGCAGTTTGGAGACAGAGTATGACACCACTGGTGAGCTGATTAGGCCAGTGGAGAGATGGAGCTGTGTCAGCTGTAACATCATTTTAACAAAGGTTTTGTGTTTGCTCCCAGGTGGACCCTTTACTGCCCTGTCACAGCCTCAGAGCTTGCTCTTAGTGCCACTTAGGACAATCATTTTGCCTAAGCCTGCCTGGTGACATCTGCAGCTCTCGGTGACATGGGGATCACCCCTTTGATTTTGTAAAAGTGGGGTTTTTTTAAGGTATAAACTTGACATTTTAAAGGTAGATGCTTACACTGGTGCAATGCCAGATCATGCCTGCCCCTAAGGAAAAGCCCCAGCACACCAGCTGAGGAAGGAGACACCATGTTTCACCTTCCTGCCTCTGTGGAGTGTTCTAAGGTGGTTTTTTGAATCTCTGCTCCTTGCAGATTTCCAATTTTGCTGTATTTAGCCACTTTCTGTCAGCTCTCTTAAAGGCTTTGTATGTAGCAAATAAAATCACACAGGTTTTTCGCAGGTTTTTGATTATTTGGGGGTTTTTTTTGTTTGTTTGTTTGATTGGCTTTGGGGGTAATTTTTAGGCAAATGGAAGATATTTTAAAAATCATTGGTAGTATGAAATCTTAGAAATCAAGAATGCTGTGTATCTCTATCTAGACCCAAGAGAGAGTCCTCTCTGGGTCTTTTCATACTGGTGAGGCTTTTTTGAAGCAGTGTTTTTTGCATTTTCTGCACTCTGTATTGACTCTAAAAAGAAAAATAAGAAGCATATCAGAGCCACTATTAACACTCATGTAATTCATGCTGTGACAATGAGGAAGATTAAAGTTGTGTGGTGATCTAGGGAACCACATTTCCTTACACAAGACTGTAGTAAAACTTCAAGGGTGATTTTCTTCCAGGAATGGTGTTTATGATCTTATTGCATGGTGTGACCTGAACAGGTAAGAAACTCTGAAACAGATCAGTAAATGTTGCTGTAGCCCCATGTCCAGGCATAAAACCCAGCTAGGGATTGATCTGGGGAAGATGATAATAGCTGACTGAGAGACTTGTCGATGATTTTTGCCAGACGCTCAGACATATTTTTGGCAGAGCAGATTGTATGATGAGCAGTATTTGGGGAACGTTTATTCTCTGTATTCTAACAGATACATATTTATTAAATATGCTATAGTGTGGCGGTTTTGGTGGTATCTCTTTTCCTCTTTGAGAATTTTTGTTGAGAAACCATGCAAGACCTCTTCTGAAAATCACCTGCTTTAAGCAGATGAAAGCATTCAAAATGTGCCTGGATGGGTAAATGAAGAGGGATGGATTGTGCACATCAACTCTGTAAAATTTATCAACTCTTATTTTAAATCTGCTCCCAGCTTCACTTAACAGTCCGGCTGTGCCGGATATTCCCATTATAACAGTCCCAAAGCAAGAATATCCTCTTGGTAGCCAATAGTGTGACATAAATCTAGTTTAAGAGAAAAGTTTGATTATAGCAGTGAGAATGGTCCTTGGTGCAGCTTTTGAAAAGAAAGCAAAATTCAGTTTGCCCTGTAGATGCCAATGAAGTTTCAATTTGTTTCTTTTGGAAGAGGAGACTGCCCTCCTAGTTCTCTACTTCTGGAAGCAGGAATTCTGGCTAAGCTGAGTTACTTAGTAATTTGGTGATAAAATGAGTTGGTTTTCAAAGGATGACAAAGCATCAGAATGGTGCTTAAACTTCTCCAAAAACTCTCAGGTCTCTGGAGGCATCTCTGGTTAAAGCTGCTGTGCCTGGTACCCATTGCAGGGCAGCACTTGCAACATGAATTTAGGTTGGCAGTGATAGAAGTTCAATCTGCTTTTTTACCTGACATGGACAGTGCAGACATGGTATTTCCAGCAGCTATGGAATTATAAGAGCATTTTCTTTGCTCTTTTCAACATTTGAATTATCAGGTATTTCTTAATACAGAGATCTGGTTACCCAGTGTTGCAGGAAAATTGACCTTTGGCATATTGAAACATTCTGTCTCTTAGTGAATAGTTAATGAACAGCTCTGGTAGGTATAGCTAACCTGCTGTGGCCTGCTTTATGTGGTTCTTCAGAAGTCTGGCACTTGGGATAAAGGCAAAGCCATGCCTTCATTCTTTGTGTGCCAGAGGAGGGCACTCATGGCTAGCTTACTGCCCAAGAGAGCAGTTGCCCAGTTAGGATGGACTTCCTGGGATGACCATGAAAATCTTCCAGAGGTCTTCTTTTTACCACACTGAAGGAAAAATGGCACAGGAGATACAGGATAGATATGTTTTCCAGGACAGGAGAAATAATTTATATCTACCTCAAAGTACAGTAAACTCTTGCACTACAGAAATGAATTTTTTTTTCTAGAAATAGCATTATTTATTGCAAAATTGTTGGCCATTTCCTTAAAAAAATGGCTTGGTGCAAATTTCTTTCTGTATTACAGTACTTTTTTGTTCTTAGTTTTTTCTTTTTTCTTTGGCTTTAGATTAAAATTGGTTAGCTTATTATATGCCATAAGAAAATTTTGTTTCTTTTCTGAAGTAGCCTAAATTTTAGGACACTTGATTTTGACATTTTATGTCAGACAGCATCACAGGTTATGAACAAAACCATTTTAAGAATAAGTAACCTTGTCAGTAATACATTAACAGAATTGTATTATTACTAAAGGGTAAATATTATTTTTTTTAAGTCTCATAACTTGTTCCTCCAAAAAGTTCCCTTTTGCCACAGGCAGTGGAGCAACAATTAACTCCCTGCAGGTGCCACATGGAACACCAAGCAACAGGTACAAATTACAACAGGAGCAATGGATCAGAGCATGTTGAGATGAGGAGACATGCAAGACCTCTGAAACAGAACATACAAGATATCCAGTAGACCAGAAAATATCTAGACTAACAGAAATTGTTTAAACCAAACTTCCCTTTGGTAGATGAGTAATTGCATGATCTGTTTCATTGACTTTACTGAAGTGTTAATACCTTCTCTCTGGTAAGGCAAGTACTGTTACACTTATTTTTTTTAGCACAACCACAATGGTGGAGCTTCTTCTGATCCATTTGTTTGGCCTGACAGTCTCCATTTTTTTGTGTGTGTTATCATGCATTTTTGAGAGGAGCTAAACTCTTGAGCTTGCTCATCCCTGCTCTTGTTAAGGAAGTATATGTGGTTGCATGAAACATCTATGAAAAGCTTGATTCTATTAGCCACTTAGAGTGCCCCATTTGCAGTAAATTAGGATAATGAAGATCTATACAAATTGTTCAGTAGTGCATGCTTATGAATTGATAAGCAAAGGACATGCAGAAAACACACACAGAAAGAATAAACACGGCAAGGAAATTCAACTGAAGTCAACAGATCATCAACAGATAATCAAACACAGATGATTTATTTTTGCATATTAAATTCAGTCCTGATGTACAAGGATCCAAATAAGGCTAATGGGAGATGCTGTCATGAAAAGGTGGAATCTGCTCATTTGCTCTCAAGAGAAGAAAGACAAATAACCTATTCAGTAGCTCAATTACTTGCACATATTCACTGTTCTACAAATGCACAATCTATTAGTCTGCAAGTCTCAAGTTCAGCTGATGAAAGATGTGCAGAAAAGTGGTAGAAAGGAAGTGCTGAAGCATTGCCACTAATTGTATTTAGTAAAACAGATGCCCTTCAGAGAAAAATAATTCCCCATGGATAACTTCATCTCTTCAAGCAGATTATTTCTAAAGGTTATGCAGTATTCAATTAAGGTTGTCTGCATCAGAGCCAAAGGAGCCCAGACTGCCATGTACCTTTATTGCAGTCCAAGGCAAGGCAGGTCAGTGAGGAAACCTGACATCCCTTGGTTCATCACAGTGCCCCTCTCCATGCTGGGGGACTGTTTTAGAGGAGCAGCCACCCGTCTCAGTCTTGTCCATATCATCTACTGGAAATGTTCCCCTGTGGATGATGCCCTCCAAACCTTTCCTGAGCTTTCTCTTGGTGAGTGCTACTTGGCATGGGCCAAAATTCTGTTACTATGATAACCAGCTGGACGGGCCATACAGCAACTCTCTTTTTCAGTAGTATGTACTTAGTCTGGTGTTTGGGGCAACCCCCTTGAACTTTTCTTACGATACAAAAGGACAAACTAAAAAATTATACTTCTGATTGTGTTATTTCTCATGTCTTTTCTCCTGTATCCTGCAATACAGGTTGGCAGGGCAGCTACTGTAATCTCCACGAGTCTGGATGTCAGTATTTTTGAAAAGAAAGTGAATATAGCAGATCTGTCCCCTGTCATGCCTGGGAGTTGCTGAGGGTTCCAATGAAAGAAAGACATTAACTTTGGTCCCACTCTTGAACATAAATTAAAAAGTGAAATTTTACATTGGGTAAGCAAGCAGTTGGTCCTGCCTGATCAGTAATTTTGAAAATTTGAGACTCCAAGGCTAGGAGTAAAGGTGTTTCTATATGGTAATGAGAATAAAGCCTGCCAAGTCTGTCTGTAGATATTGATACCAAAATTTTTGTTCTCCGTTAATAAAAACCTATAGAAAACTCTCTCCTTGCTTTCTCCTTTCAGTAGGGGATGCTAGAATCTGAAACAAGGGGGCAAGGACAGTTTTTCCTTGCTGTTATTCAGTGTAAGGGTATTTATTTTTTAAATGGTAGATAGCTCCCAAGTAATTGTACAGGATCTCAAGGGAGTGGCCTTTAAAGGTCACTTTAACCCAGTGTAATGTAATTAAATGAATTACTTGGAAACATGTTTTAAAATCTCATTAACCACATTTATATCTGTCACACAAAAGTTTGCTCAGATACCAATACTAAACACACTGGAGTAAGGTCAAAGACTTCTTAGAAGTGCATGCAAAATGATTTTTTTTATATGACACCAGGGAAAGAAATTATCTCAGAGTTATTCTAGTTTAATCTGCATGGGTAAAAAGCATTCCACATTTTAGTTTTATGTAAAAATTAAAATGGAAATGTAGAATGGAAAACACCTGCATTCTATCCCTTTTTCACCTTGTTACAGTCATGAAATCTACAAGCCTGCTGAGAGGGCTGGTTGCAGGCACTCCAACATGTTACAGAGCTGCCTGGCTGAAGGTGGAGAACAGGACATGCAGAGAGGCTTGGCATAGGAAGAAGCAGGTTTTACTGTATTTTTAAAATTATTTTTAATAATCCTTGTTCATGATCCATGCACCTTCCTTAACTAATTTTTGCATGGATCGTAGCAAGAAAACACATGCCACTGTGTGGTTCCTGCATTGTGTCTGGTGTATTCAAGTTTACTGTCCTCTCTGTATGTTCAAAGAGTAGACTTGTACCTCAGTCAGACTGTGGGGTCACTGCAGAAGGTTTTGTGTAGTTTGATTTCTCCAGGATGTGCCAAATGCACTGGCTGACAACTGAAATTTCCCTCATTAATTTTCATCAGAGTTGCAGGCTGTCTTGGCCATGGTGTAGTCAGATAAACAGAGACGGAGAAGCGACCCAGAGCTTGCCAGAATGAATGAGTGATGAAAGTTACCTCAGAAATATTTATTCTGTGAATCACTCCAGCAGTGTGTCCCACGCTCACTAGGCTATTGATGTTGAGTGTAGATTTTCTTAACTCTCTAATTGTTTCTGGAGCCATGGGGGTATTTTATGTCAGGAGCTCAGCATTTACTTTTTGTGATGGAAGCTGTAAGCCTTTATGATTTTAAAATAAATCTTAGAATCACATTCACACGTCACAAAGCAGTGGCAGGTAAAACTTTCCAAATTTTAATAAATTATAATAGTCTTATGATCCTCTGGGATATGGAACAGGATTATTACAGTGTTTGACACACACATACAGTGACTTCTGTGAGAAAGTAATTCTCAAATCTGTTAGAGATATATTATGTGGAGATAAAGTGATCAATGTTTTAGGGACAGTTCCAATCATGTTTTTTAAACCGAGAGGTAGAAGTGCTGTCTGATGCTTAAGGGCTCTCTCTAGTTTCCAGAGAGTAAGGGAAGGATTTGCGTTAAATTTCCTGACCTTGAGGCAACAGGGGGAGGGCTACAAGCACCAGTTAAGGTGCCCTGCTTAGCCCCTAGTACAGGGAAATGTTGGTTGTACTGTAATTACAACTTGCTGTAATGCATTTCCCTGCTGACCAGTCTTTTGCTGCTCCTCTGTGTTTTTTTCCCACCAGAATTATCACCAGCTTGTAGGTAGTATAAAGTGGACATATCTAATCAGAAAACGTGTATAAATTAAAGTTTCAGTCCAGGTTTAGGTTATTTTTTTATTGTTATGGTGCTTGTATTTTTGATGTATTTATTTTAATGACAGCTTAAAATTGATGTTTGAAATAGGTTAAGTATTATAAAATCACTTTGGAAAGTGGAGTTCTTTTGCTCAAATGGCAGCTTCTATAATTAATCAATTTATGATTTTTTAAAACATGGAAATTCCATCTCTGTTATCTCTTCAAATAGGCTCTAAAAGGCAAGGACACCAGCAGAGCTGGGCAAACTGGATCATTTTATAAGGGAACAATGAAAAAAAACCCAGCAAAACCCATAAAGTCTTCACATTTTTTCATTAGTGTGACTTTTTTTTTTTTGTTTGCTTTTTTTCTTTTATAGCACCGTGTGAAGTTCTGCATCCCTGCTTATCACCCTCGATTATCATCCCTGCTTGTCATCCAGTCTCCTCCTCTCAAACACACAGTAATGAAAAAGCAGAGAGCCTGTAACCCTTGACACTCCCTGAGAAGGGACATTAGGAACAAGTGGTCCTCTCAATGTCTTACCAAGAGAGAAAAATTAAGTGATGAAATCTTACCCACCTTGACTTTGAGCCCAGGTTGCCTGGACTTCAATAGTCCTGTTGGGTCCCTTTCTGCTCAGTACCTCTATGAGCTACGGAAAGAAAGGATTTCCCCTTTCCTGGGCAGCAGAGAGAGAAGCCTGACATTAAAAAGGAAAGGAAGGGATCAACAGCTGTGTCCCTGGGGAAGGAGGAGAGCAGTGACCCCGCTGTGCTTGCCTGCGGAATGCTCCGGGAGCGCGGGCGCAGGCTGATGGGATCAGCCGTGCTCTGTGTGTGCATGGCAAGGTCAGCAGGGCCCTCAATCACTGANATATATATATGGAAATGTTTTCAAAACTATATTTTTCTTCAAAAATTTTAATTTGCTCATCTTTATGCCAATCTACAGAGGTTCACCTAATAACTAAGATTAGCCTGACTCAGTCATTCCTAAAAGTGCTAACAATAGCTGGAAAACAAATGAAATTCATGACTGAATTTTTGGCAGCTTGTCTTCATCCCCCATATTTGCTGTGTGTATTGATTCTTTGAGTGCATATTTTGTTATTTAAGGGCTTCCCCTTGTTCTTTAAGCTTTTTTTTTTTTCCTGGTGCTATTGAAACTTGCTTTGTGCATGTNGTCCAGGTTTAGGTTATTTTTTTATTGTTATGGTGCTTGTATTTTTGATGTATTTATTTTAATGACAGCTTAAAATTGATGTTTGAAATAGGTTAAGTATTATAAAATCACTTTGGAAAGTGGAGTTCTTTTGCTCAAATGGCAGCTTCTATAATTAATCAATTTATGATTTTTTAAAACATGGAAATTCCATCTCTGTTATCTCTTCAAATAGGCTCTAAAAGGCAAGGACACCAGCAGAGCTGGGCAAACTGGATCATTTTATAAGGGAACAATGAAAAAAAACCCAGCAAAACCCATAAAGTCTTCACATTTTTTCATTAGTGTGACTTTTTTTTTTTTGTTTGCTTTTTTTCTTTTATAGCACCGTGTGAAGTTCTGCATCCCTGCTTATCACCCTCGATTATCATCCCTGCTTGTCATCCAGTCTCCTCCTCTCAAACACACAGTAATGAAAAAGCAGAGAGCCTGTAACCCTTGACACTCCCTGAGAAGGGACATTAGGAACAAGTGGTCCTCTCAATGTCTTACCAAGAGAGAAAAATTAAGTGATGAAATCTTACCCACCTTGACTTTGAGCCCAGGTTGCCTGGACTTCAATAGTCCTGTTGGGTCCCTTTCTGCTCAGTACCTCTATGAGCTACGGAAAGAAAGGATTTCCCCTTTCCTGGGCAGCAGAGAGAGAAGCCTGACATTAAAAAGGAAAGGAAGGGATCAACAGCTGTGTCCCTGGGGAAGGAGGAGAGCAGTGACCCCGCTGTGCTTGCCTGCGGAATGCTCCGGGAGCGCGGGCGCAGGCTGATGGGATCAGCCGTGCTCTGTGTGTGCATGGCAAGGTCAGCAGGGCCCTCAATCACTGATGAAGGGGGAGTGATATACTGCTTCCAGTTCGTTGTGGTAAACAAATTCTTAATCCTCTCTTTCCCAATTTCTTCTGAAACAGAAGACAACTGGGGGCAGCTTGGCCTGGGTCCCATCAGCACAAAGGCCTTTCCCCTGGGCTGGGTGAAGCACCTTGCCTGGGCTCCACTGGGGAGAAAATGTGCTGTGTGAGCTGCTCAGGGGAAGGACACCAAAACTCCACAGCCATCCTGCTCAGTCTGGCATTCCAAAGGATTTGGATGATATCTGCTCTGTTTGGAACACCCATCCACACAAANTTTTTTTTTTTTCCTGGTGCTATTGAAACTTGCTTTGTGCATGTGCTTCTGTATCTTCACTATTTATGAAAAGAAATTAGGTAACCAAATCTTAGGTCTTGAATTATGCAACTTGTGAACTGCCTATGAATTAATGTGGCCAGGTAGTAAGTGTGGTTTTAGACACTACATCCAAAATAGCCTCCCAAAAAGAAATGGAAAATATTTATTTACCAGTTTTGAAGTGAAGCTTTAGCAACTGTATGAAAAAGGTAGCATGATATTACTGTCTGCAGCTGCACATACCCTTTCCAATATTGCATTCCTTAACCTAGACATTGCATAAGCCTAAAATTTTGTGAACTTTTTTTTGAGAGGTGCTCAAGTAATTACAAATAAAAAAAAAATACATTGATTTTTATAATTTAAAAACTAGATTTCATGTGCAGAAAACCATAAAAAAAGATGATGAACTTAAATTTTTCTATCTGAGTGTCTACAGGAAAATTATCCTAGAAACTCCAAGGTTATTAAACTCTTGGCTCTGAAATGCATTTTATGCTTAGCAAATTATAATGCAAAATGTGTTGTGTTCAGTGGCATTGTTTCCTAGCTGCCAGTGTCAAGGGCTCACTGGCTTAAAAGTCACTGAGAGTCACTTGAATTGTGCTTGATGTCTTACTAATGAAAGAAAAAAACTGTGCTGTGAGAGACAACTGCTGCTGTCTTTCTTCTCAGACCATCTCTCTGTCACAGCTAATGGAGCAATTCTGTGCTCCGGTCCAGCAGCAGACATTCCTTTAATTGTCTGCAATCTCATGCTAAATGCTTCATCCAATAAATAACTTCTGGCTTTAAGTCATTTCCTCCCCTTCAATACACTGTGTTCAAAGATGTAATTAAAAACTAATGCTGATGTCTAACACAAGTCTGCCCTTGTAAACAGTCATTCACCATCTGGAGGTTATGCTATACAAAGAGATTATCTAAAAAGGAAAACATACTGGTATTTGATGTCCCATGAAAGATATAGAATTAATTTTCATTTGTTTGCTATAAATCAGGAGCAATTCCACTGTATACTCATCATAATTGTGTACTGATATGGATTTGTATGATAATGTGACTTGTATGATGCTGGCTGTGCAGAAGGGAGGAAAAATGAAAACCAGAAAGAGAAAAAAGCAAGCCCTTATTCCTGCTTCTCTAAACTTCTTTCTACAGAAGCATCTGTCTTGAAAAAATGATGATAAAAGGAGGTAAAACTTTCTTTAGCCCTAGGTAATTGGGTAAGGGCAGCACCAAAAAAAACCACATTTGTCTTGCTTCATCTGTTGTAAAACAATGTGGAGCAGAAAGAGAATTCTGGCAAAGTATGAGTTTTATCATTGGTCCCATGATACATAACTTGATCCGAAAAATAAAAAGTCAACAAAATCTCTGGTTTCTCAAGACTTGTGAAAAACTTGTTTTTGTTTTGTTTTGTTTTTCTTTTACCTCATTCCTTATGTTAAACCCCTGCCCACCCCCCCCCCCACCTTCAAAAAACCCAGTCAACCAACAACTGGTAGAATATAAAGTACATTCTCAGAAGGCAAATAAAAGAATGGATCATTTTAAAACATATTTATTTTTTAACCGAGAGTGTGATTTTTAGGTCATGGTAGAGCAAGTGATGTATGACTTTTACATGCCTTGGTCTGTCCTGATTGAAATATGTCATTGGGGTGATTAGGTGTTAGCTGACCAGCTGGGCCCACCTCTTATCTCACTGCTGTCAGAAGGAAAAAGCCCTCCCATGTTTTGATTCCCCTCACTACGGTTGTTCAGCCCCATCCTTGTGTTTGCACAGATTTTGGCATGTGGTTGCCACTCTGTAAGAGGATTTATCGGGTTAACTCAGGAGAAAAGACTTTACATTCTGCACTGGACCATCTTTGTACATTTGGACATTAGCAAGCTGATCTGCATCACCACAGGGGCTGAGCCAGGCAAGGATGGGTGCCAGGGAGGGATTAGGAACATTAGGTTTGAACTAGGGGGTAAAGGGTAGGAAAAGGAGCTTTCTGGTTCTGGGGGTAGGAAGCCACCAGGTTCAGTTGCAATAGCTAAAAACTTCCCCCTGAGAAGCAAAAGGCATCTGACTTCAAAGAGGAGTAACACTGATAAAACCTTGATGCCTGCTGGACTCTGATAAGGGCTCAGAGGGGGTTCTGACTCCTACCTCTTTTCATGAGCCTTCTGACACCTTTTCTTTATTTATATCCCTCAGTGAACCTGCCCATAGAGCCCCTGACCATTTTCTGTGTGGTGAGGGTAATATTTTTTCTGGTGACCTTTCTACATAAAGCTTCCATGGTATCTGTGTAATGAGTAAAACTATTGCAAGAGAAATCTGAAGTAGGGTTACTAGTGTTTATTTTCATTAAAACCTAGTCCTACTGAAAAAAAACAAATTATTTCTGAGTACTACATAGGGAAGTTTGAGGAAACTTGTACTCCTAAAACATTTTTTCATTTTTAAGCAGGACTATTCATGTAAAAATAAAAAAAAAAAAAACAACAACCAAAATTGATTTCACATGCTCACAGACAAAAAATGTGTTAAGTATACAAACTTTTCTTTGTTCACCTTTTAATATTTCATTTCCTCTCTTTCATTTTCCATCACAGAGAGCACTCTGTGTGTGAGGGATATCTTTAGAGATTGATTTTTCACTTCAAGAAATAATAAAAGCACAGTTGTAAATATTTGAGTGACCTTGAAAATGCGTTGATAAATGGAGAGCATGTACTGATCACAGCTCTTTGAGGGATTGTTTTCAGCTGCCTTGTCAGGTTGGGAATTACAACCTCTAAACCAGTAGTGAAGTTTCAGATCTCATTTCAAAGATATTCAAATGAAGAACTGCCAATTGTGACACATGCTCTTTTATTATTCCGAAATTGATTGATATCTTGCTGGAGGCCACAGTACCTGTGAAATATTATGCATCTTTTAAACAATTCCAGCTGCTTCTGCTTTAAATAGCATGGTACTTAGAATGGAAAATGGCCAAAGAACAAATGATTTATTTTTCTAATATATCATTCATTCCTAGATGTATAGATACCATGGAAGTCTATTCAGGATGTACATACAAACACATGAATACATACATAACTGGGCATAAATAAGGATGTTTGAAACACCTTTGTAGTGACACAAGCATTATAGAACCTGTCTTAAAACAAATTATTTATTTTAAGTCTCTAAAGGATAAGAAAATCCTGGACAGTATATCCAAAATGAATGTTCTTTCTATTACCACTAATCACACTATAGGGAAAGTAGGAGAGAATAAATTACTGGCAGTAATTGTACATGTATGTTTCCAGAGTACCTTTTCATTTGTTCCAGATAATATATCCATAAAAGTCTCTCTAAAATTAAATTAGAATTACATAATGGCCTGGGTCAAAAGGGATCCCAAAAATCATCTAGTTCCAGCCTCCTTACTGTGGGCAGGAACACCCTTCATTAGACCAGGTTCCAAACTCCATCCTATCTGGCCTGAACATACCTGAACAGGAAAGGGGCATCCACAACATCTCTGAGCAACCTGTGCAAGTGCCTCACCACCCTCACAGTAAAGAATTTCTTCCTAATATCTAATCTAAATGTACACTCTTTTAATTTGAATAAATTCCCCTTTGTCCTGTCACTACATGCTTATGTAAATAGTCTCCAGCTCTGTCATAAGCTGCCTTCAGGTGACCATAATTAGGTCACCCTGAAGCCTTCTATTTTCCAGTCTAAACAATCCTGATTCTCTCAGCCTTTCCTAGGAGAGGTGCTTCATCCCTACTCTGAACTCACTCCAGCAGGTCCCTCCTGTGCAGGGACCCCAGAGCTGGATGCAGTGCTCCAGGTGGGTCTCAGCAGAGCAGAGCAGAGGGGCAGAATCCCCTCCCTCCCCTGCTGCCCACGGGGCTCTGGCTGCAGCCCAGGACACGTTTGGCTCTCTGGGCTGGGAGTGCCATGGCTGGGTCATGTGCAGCCTCTCACCCACAGCACCCCCAAGTCCCTCTGGGCAGGGCTGCTCTCGGTCTGTTCCTGCCCAGCCTGTGCTGACACCGGGGGCTGTCCCTGCCCAGGAGCAGCAGCAGCACTCGGTCTTGTTAGACCTCATCAGATTCCCATGGGCCCCTTCTCGAGCTTCCCCAGGTCCCTTTGGATGGCATCCCATCCTTCAGGTGTGTCAACAGCACCACTCAGCTTGGTGTGATCTGAGTGTAATTTGCTGAGGGTGCACTCGATTCGTTCATCTATGTCATTAACAAAGATATCAAATAACATTGGTCACAACATGGACTCCTGAGATGTCCATCAGGAGTCTGAATTTTTGACCACTAACCTCTGGATGCAGCCATCCAACCATTTTCTTAATGAACAATCCACTCAGTGAAGCCTTCTCTCTCCAATTCAGATAAAAGGATGTTGAGTGGGACCATGTTAAAAGGCTTTACAGAAATCCAGAATAAATTACATTTGTAGCCCTTCCCTTGCCCACTGATGTGTTTACTTCATCAGAGAAGATGACTAGGCAGGACTTGAAGTTTCACTATTAGCATATACTTGAGTCTGAAGTCAAACCTAATGAACAGAGGACTAGTTCAATTCTAAGTAATGGACTTGCTCTGTTGCCAGAGAATTAATACAAGAAAAATGCTTGATGAGCTGTACTGGTTAATGGCATTGGACTTTACCACCCCTGTCAAATTAAACACCATTTTACAGTCTGCACTTCTAACCCAGAATCCAATTGGTGGCCCAAACTTTCTTGAGCCAAGAAAATGTCTTCAAGATGATTTGGTTTGATTTCAAGAGTAAAAGTGGATTCTTAATGTTTACCAGATGATAATTTCTTAAACAATTACAAGCAAAAAAATGATGGAAAGTTGGCTCAAGCTGTGCTCCATTCTTTAGTGAAGAATGTTTTTTTGAATGGGAAAGCACTTGGGGATCATCCAGTTAAACACAAAGGTCTTGAAATGTAGGACTCTTGAAAGCAGAAAATTACGGTGGTTGGAAGTGCTACTAACCACACACTTACACCTGTGAGGACATTTCATGCTTTGATTCTGTCCCAGTGCTGATTTACTGGCTTTGGCTGAGTTAGAGTTAATTTTCTTCATAGAAAGTAGTATGAGGCTGTGTTTTGTGTTTGTCCTGGGAACAGTGTTGATAGTACAAGGATAATTTCATTATTGCTGAAACAGGCCACACACAGCCAAGGCCTTTTCTGCTCCTCATCCCACAGGATGAAGTGACAGGTAAAAAGGAGTGACATGGGAGGAAATCACAGTCAAATGAAAAATCTTTACAATAAAGCAATCTCAACAAGTTGCATTGTATTGTAAAATATTCTTTGACAGGTACTTTGACAGAACCAAGCAAGTTCAGGGCAAGAATTCAGAGTTCAGTGTTTACCTATTTATATCCCTGCTCTGTATGAATCTCTTCTTAAAATTAGGCTGATTCTGTTATCTGCACTATCACTTTTAAGATAATGTTGTTGTCAATGGGTAAGATGTGACCTTAGTTTTCAGACAAAATTATACATCGTGGTTTAGTTGAAAGTTTTTTATAGTCTTGTATAAATGGGTCTCTTCAGCTCCTTCATGTAATTGCAAAGCTTCACCTCAAAGATCAAGATCTAGATGAGGTCTCTTCACAAAGTCATTTTGTATATAGAAATAGCTAGTGAATGGATGTGGAGAGGTAACTGAAAGACTTATAGTGGGAAAAGAAGAGCAAAAAATGGTTAATTCTGCTGCTTGTGAACACTCAGTGGTAAGGCTGAAGCCATCAATTTTGCCTTAACAAGCTGTCTTTGATATCTATTTTTAGTTCTGCCCCATAGGCAAGGGAGATAGAAACACACTTAGAAGAGAAATATTTCCTGCATGTATAAGACAAATATCAGTCCTGTGAGGACCTGTTTAGAGTTGGCTGGAAAGTTTACATGTACAGTGCCTGTGCAATTACTTTTTTACTACATTTTGAAAGACTAGCTGAAAATGAAATATCAACAAACTCATGTGGAATTTTCCATCCCTTTTCATCAGCTCTTCTAGTCCATTTTGTTGATATAAATCTATGAGCCTATAAAATAGTCTCTTTGCTCTCCCAGAACAGGTGATTGATATGTGGTAAGTGAGATCTGTGTTGCATGACCCACATGGACCTCACTGAGCCTCAGGGCATGTGCGCTGGAGGGATGTTGTGTGCAGGCATGGTGGGCATTTGAACTGTCAAGCATCCAGATGTCTCGATGACTGCACAGCCCTACCTACAGTCACCAACCAAACCAAGCTGGTCTGAATTGCAAACCTGCCTGCAGAAGTAGGCAGACTTCTCCATGTGGAAAGCTAGTGAAGAATAGACAGAGATTTGAGACTGATGAGATGTGAAGAGTGAGCAGAGCTGAAACATCAGAGTGCTAATGGGAGAAATAAAGAGTCTGAAGAATGCAGGGAGGCAGAAACCTCCATTAATGGGAGAGGGAAAATATCTTATAGCCCTAATCTGCTAAAAGCAGATTTACCCAAGTATGGCTTATTTCCTCCTTTCCACTTTTTAAAATGAATTCTTGCTTTCCTATACCATATGGAACAGTGGTAGTATGGAACTATCTGGAAATACCATGTGTGCTTTATCTAGAAACCCATGTTTGCAGTTGTTGCTGGTGTTAGATTTCCAAGACTGAACCAGTCACTCCACTGCAGTGGTTTTCACATGATGATCTAGTGTCACCTTCTGTCTGACAATTATACCAGAGAGCAGACATAAAATGTAGACAAAAGCACATACATATCGTTGTCACAACATCAACCAAACTTCTTGTCATTGTTTAACCCCAGCTGCAAATCAGCCCCTTACAGATCCTTGCTCTCTCCCTCTTGGAGGAGCAGAGAGTCAGAAAGGTAAAGCTAGAAAGTTCATTCATGGGCTGAGATACAGTTTAATAGGTAAAGCAAAAGCCACACACATGCACAAAGCAAAACTAGGGATTCAGTCACCACTCCCCATGGGCAGTCAGGTTTTATGCCATCCCTAGGGTAACAGAATTCCATCACACAAAAGAGAGAGTTGGGTAGATAAATGCCATCATTCTCAGTGCCCCCACTTCCTCCTTCTTTCCCCCAGTTCTATTTGCTAAGTATGATGCTGCATGGACGGAATATCTCTATGGGTAGTTGGGGTCAGCTGTCATGGTTGTGTCCCCTCCCAGGTTCTTGTGCACCCTCAATATCCTCACTGCTGGGTTGGGATGAGGAGCAGAAAAGGCTTTTACTCTGTGCATGTGCTGCTCAGCAATAACAAAGTCATCCTTGTGTTATCAACACTCTTTCCAGCAAAAATACAAACCACAGCTACTATGAAGAAATTTAACTCTACCCCACCCAGCACCAGTATAATCTCAAAGAAGTTTGACTTTATTCAGTCTCCACATGATGTGAAAAAATATACTCAACGGAGAACATAGACACTCATCTGAATAATTATATTTTATGCCATATTGTTCTAGTTGAAAATTTTCAAGCTGCTCATAGTTTTCTGAAATTACATTATATGCAGGACCAGCAAGCTGGTTTTATCCAAGTTTCACAAATTCCAAACTTCATAGACCTTTCTGCCAGACTTTTAACATATATCAGTATGGTAATAAGTCAAACTGCTCAGTTGCTAATAAAGATGAATAAATATTCCTGCTAAAAATAGCACCCTGCTGTTTTGACCAAGAAATCAGTCTTATATTTCGGTTAAATACCAATACCAATACTCTCTCTGTCTGTATGATCTAAGACAAGGGTGCATATCTTTGCTGGTGCTTTGTTTAAAGTATCTGAGTTGAAAATGTGATCTATTATCAAAATACAGATGAAAACAATCTCTATTGTCTTAGCAGACAGATGCACTTTTTGCAAGAATAGAGGTGGCTTAGAATTTATTTCTGGAGTGGTGAAAAGTATCCAAAGGACTGAAGAAAATTTTGTTTGTGGGCCTTACCCATAACAGTCTTGGAAACATGGCTGAGGTAACATAAGCTTTCTGTGTAGAAGGTGCCACCTTCTGATACAGCTGGAGCTGCAGGTAGCCAGACTGCCCCATGTCTATATAATGGCCTTATCCAAGTTTTTAAAATTGCCTGGTTAACCACTGTTCCGAGGAGCTGAAAAAACTGTAGGCTGAATAATTCTCCACAATTTTTTCAAAGCCTTTGATTTGTTTCCAGTAACTCTTTGCCTTGAATAGATTTTATACCTTCTTTTCTAGTGTTAAGATACAAGATTGCCTTCGACTGCATAAACTCCATTATGAGATTCTCTGCTAACTGATCTCAAGTAACCCTAACTTCTCCCAGTCAGTTTTCAAAGCCTTTATTGGACTTCAGGTTTATGATAGAAGGGTGGCACTTTGTTTGAAACTACTGAGACTTTGTTTGAGTATTATAAATACATCCTTGTTAGTATAAATAAATGTATACAGCTTTAGAAGGTCCTTCAGGAATTTAGAATTGTTTTCAGGGAGTCAAAGCATATTATCATACTATTCCAACTTCAGATCATGAAATAAATTAATTAATGCATTTAAAACCCCAACAGGCAAAGGTAAATAGTCTAAATAGGAATTATCCTTTCTTCATTGCTGAGATGAGAAGCAGCTGGCATCATGGATACAAGCATTATCAGTCTCATGGGAGTGGAGGTATACCCAAATTCCTCTGTGAGTCTGCATTCTTCTTGAGAAATAATGCCATTTAGAGTTATATCTTCTGGTGGTTTTCACCTGAAAAGAGAGCATTTGACACTCTAACAGGGAAATAGGGGTCTTCAGCCCTTAATGGGCAGACAGACAGAACTGTGATCGGTTTTCACAGCTCTTTCTCAGAGCAGGCCTGGTTCTCCGCACTGGGGAGGGAAGGGGAGGAAGATGTCTTCAGGGTCTGTGGTTTAAAAGTATTCTGTCTACTCCAGGTTTGCTATCCAGTGCTGTGTTTAGGGAGCACTGATATTTGCATCTGTTTGGGAATTGTATGCAGAATACGCCGAAGCAGAAGCAGGTAAAATCTCATTGCCTGCATATTCAAATCTGATTTCTACCACTGTGCTTCAACCCAAGCCCAAAGGCCTACCCATACATTGGAAAAATCCAGGTAGTAGCAGGCAGCAGAGCAATCAGACAGCCTTCCAGAGGCTGCCAGTATCTGGAGATAAGGGGCTGGGAACTCTAGGAACTGCCAGAGAGCACCAGGTGCAGGAATGAGGAAGTAAGGCAGTAGCCTTTACTGTATTTCACAGACTTGCAAGAGCTGGAGGGGAGGGGGGGGCAGGGAGGAAAGGTTGTGCTATTGAATGTATTTTATTTTTAACAGGAAATAATTAGGCTTAGAAAACTTTAGTTTGTCCACGTTCCAGGCAGTTAAACTTTCCCATGGTCCAGACTTACTTTCATTGCAGTTGAAGTTGTTGTTTTGTTTTGCTTGAAGAAGCCACTGATCTGTGAGGCTGCAGCAACAGAAGACAAATATTCATCTGCTGTAGTTTTTGAGAAGTCACAGAGTGGCTGATAAGAAAGTGAGCATTTGATATGGCTGCCCTGATGACGACAGGATGCTGGTGGCTTTTTTCTAGAGAGAAGGAGAAGATTTTAGGGGTTAGTTCTCCAAGGATTAGTTAATTTTCACTTTGACCTCTGTGGTGCTTAGACACACAAGCTCTATAGTGCTGGAGTGTAGAAACAGATTAGCATGATCATTAGGCTCAAGACAAGTCTTTTAGGACATCATTTTCAGCTTAACAAAAAAGCTGTTGCCATAACAAAGGTTTATTCACAAGATTATAGGTTTGGGACAGGCTCCTGCAGTGTCAGGGCAGCCTACAGTGTGAAAAGCAGGGGTTCACATCTGCTGTGTATTTTGGAAAAACTGTGAACTTTCATGAGTTTCCAAGCACAGAATGAAGGAGAGAAGCCAGAGGATTTGAACCCTGGCACAGCATGCTGCAGCCTAAGAGTTGTTGCAGAAAGGAGATAGATAATAGCAGGCAAAATCCTCTATAAGGCGGTGAGAATGGTGGTACAGGGCAACATTCATCACTTTTTAATTGGTTTAATAGAATAATCCACAATATTTCTGCAAGGAAATATTTCATGATTTAAAATTAGAGCTGTGGGAACTCAGGGGGGGGGGAAATCCACCTGGCAAGAAACTTTCATTTGTTTTGGTTTTGCTTTTTCTTTTTTCAAGATATTGAAAATATTTTTCAACTGCTTGAAGTTCAGCACAGCCAAATTAAAGCCCAAAGAGAATACAGATGCCAAACAAAAATATCAAAACTGTTGGTTTCAGAGACAAAAAATGCGTCTTAATATTTTTTGTCATTGTTGCAGTAGATCATATGGAGTAGAAGGAATGTGGGCATTAAAAGCCATGACCTTCAAGCTTGCTTGATTGTTCATTTTTTTTCTAGCACAGATAAGGAACTGATTACTGGTGAATGAATTTTTCAAAATAATTGCCCACTTCCACTGAATTCTTGCTGTGTTGAGCATTTTCCCATGACAAGCCTTAATTTGATTACATCATTCAAACTATCAAACCCTATTAAACATTGAGTCTTTGCCAAATAAGAATGCTGGTGCTGAATATAAAATAATTTGATAGTTTCACTCTCAGGACCTCAAGGATATCTGAGTTTTTGAAATCTATTCGTGGCTTTTGTAGCAATAGGGATAATGGTTTTAAGCTAAAATAGGGTAAATCCACACTAGATATTAGAGATAAATCTTTATGCTGAAAGTGGTGAAACACTGGTACAGATTGCTCAGAGAGGCTGTGGATGCCTTGTCACTGAAAACATTCAAAGCCAGGCTGGACTGGGCTCTGGGCAACCTGCTCTTGTTGAAGATGTCCCAGCTGATTACCAGGGAGTTGGACTAGAGGACCATTCCTGGTCACTTCCAACCCAAAACATTCTGATTCTTCAATTTTCCTACCATCAGAATCAAGCTGCAGAAGCCAACATGTTTAAGAAAGGCAGGTATCATATAAATCTCCTCCTGCATTTTCTTTTTTTAAATGGGGGAAGAGGAAAGAAGAGGTTTTGTACAAAGACACAAAACTAATCAAGACTGGGATCATGTAAGTGTCTTGAATTCCACAGCCCAAGAATGTTAATGAGTGTAAGTACTGGAAATGGATAGAAATTTCTTGGAAGGGACAAAGAGTTTGTGGGTGTATGCTTGCAGTAATTATAGCTGCAGAAAAAGCACTAATATCCACCCTGAGTGCACCTCACTCAGCATATATGAATTGACCTTCCTAGATAACACAACAATCTGAAAAAATTTGTTTCCTTGACAGCTTTTTCCACTGGTTAAAGATTTACAGGAATATTACGGGAAACCCCTGCAGGATTCTGATGTGTCACGTGAGCAGAAATGATGGATTTAGACAGCAGTGGTGAAATGTGCCCTGCCCATGCAGCACTCTGGCCCTGGTATTGTGAGCATCTGTGAGGCTTAAACCAGCCTTTGAAGCTTCTTGGTCTGTAGTCCACAACTCAGCAAACAGTCTGGTCAGTGAGACAGACAAGCACAGAGGCTGTCCATTCTGACTTACAGAATTCCAGGGATGTGGCCACTTAAAATTTCTGCCCCTCTATCATGGTCACCACATTGGCTGCAACGAAATATTTTTGGCTTTAAGGCAATGGTCTCCCAAAGCATGAAACAGGATGACAGTCAAAATCTCAGTTATAAATGGTCTGGTAGTTTCTGGTCTCCTCCAATCCAGGCCTATCTAGGAAAATATTCTTAATATGATAAATAAAAATGCAAACCAATGAGAGCTGGGTGATGTGGTGAAATTTAATTTAGTTTTATAAAGAGCTATTATAAGGGCATCTTTAAAAATTGATAAATATCTTTCACATCTTTAAATGCCTTTAGATGAATCACAATTCAGATTTTTACATGGAACTTTGGAAAACACACATGAATCAGAACCCAGAGAGACCCTTTCAGAAAAGCATCTCCATAAATATAGTACTGAAAGTTCATTTAAGAACTGATAGATCATGTCATGTAAATACCTGAATGTCCAGAATAAGATGGGTCACCATCAGCAGTGAGTGTTTTGTTCTTGCACACTACTCACAGTGCTAGAACAGAGCAGCATGTGCTCAGTAGACGTTATTGTTTCCCCACATGTGACTTTTGATAAATGGCTCAGTTCCAGCAAGTCCTTAGAGATCCACCACTTACCACAGACTTTAAAAAACCCAGAAAAAGAGAGGTGGAATTTTAGATGCATTTATTTATAATGGTACCTGCTAGCACACTTTAATCATCTTCAAAACATTTATTCTGAATATTCAAAATTCTTGTTCAATTTTCAGTTGTTTTTCTTTTTTTTTTTGTCTCAAAATTAAGTACCATATTTTGACATTCACAGGAGTCAGTATGAGTTTGTCAAAGAGACTGACACTCAGCTGCAGCCTTTCTTGGGCCATTTTTCGAAAGGACATTTCTGCTGGAGGAACAGATTCTGTGTAGCTTTGAGAAATCCACTAAAATAAAAAACAAGGCTCATGGAACCATGGTCCTTTCCTGCTTACTTAATGCCTAGTATGGCTTCCTAACAGTAGATTAAAAATAGCAGAACTTGGCTTTATATCGGGAAATACAAATTGCTATCATGGAAGGAAACCTTTCTGCATTGGTGTGTTATTTTGAATAGATTCTTTTATTAGTGAGGTGCTACTTGTTATTAGTGAGGTGCTACTTGCTTTGGGTTTCTTGGATTTTGCTTCTTTTTTTTTTTTTTCATTACAGCATGAAACTAAAAAAGGCATTGGCCTTTATTTTAAATGGAGAAACTGAAATGTAAATGGTGATACCATCTAAAACTGCTGGAAGCTCTCTGCTAAGTGAAGGCCAAAACTGCATTATCAGGGTTTTAAAGTTAGACATATTTGTTTCCATTTTTGTTTTGGCTTTTTCATAAGCATACTCACATCCAGAATGCCGAGAGCCTCCTAATTGTACTATGACAAATGTAGGTTGTATTTCTAAATATCAATGCTTTCCTGCCAAAATATAGCTGTCCTGTCCTTGCTATCTGCAGACAGAAAACTAAGGTAGAAGATATCTTGGCACTGCTTCAAAATGAACTTGTTTTGCTGATAGAAGAATTCAGCTGTGCTCATACAATCCATACAACCTGTGTCACGTATGTATGAGTCCAGTATTAAATGTTTTGAATCTAATTTTGTTTCAGGCTCTAATCCTGTGAGAAAAAGTGGAATTTTCACAGTGTACTTGGAGAAGAGACCATATTCTTTCTTACCCTCAGAAAACTTGAGTAAAGACCTTAATAATATTTTTCTGACCTCTAATAATTGACTGCTGCTGAATACAAATATCATGAAATTATTCTATAAAGATCTAGCCCCTTTGTAATATGTTTATTTAATTAAAATATAGCAGCATGCTCTAGGGAGAAAGAGGCATAATGTGACAATAATAAACTTGGAAAATGTTGTTGAAGTACATTTCTCTCAAAGGAAGAGGTTAAAGAACTGCTGCAATATCCTAGACTTTCATGTTTGTTGTTAAATGCAGTAGAAATAAGCAAGCAGGTAGGGTGAAGATAAACCAAACCCTTCCTCTAATTTATAATGCTCTAGCTTTGAAATGAGACTGCATTTTGCTGAGTTTGGCAAGTCAACATTTCTGTTTCCATCCTACAGAAAGTTCTAGGGAAGGTTTATTTAAACATCCTGATCTCCATATTCACAAAAACTTACAGGAGTGGAACACAGCTCTTTATGTCATCAGTTTCCTCTTTGGTGGCCCAGCACCAGCTAAATCACACATGCATTTTACATCTGAATAATAATTTTCTGCTTGATTGATGGGAAGAGGTGCCAAAAAAATAGCATGAGCCTGGTGTTCATGGGAGCTAGGAGGTAATGAAGACACAGATGCAGTGTCAGCAAGGGCAGTGTACAGTGTCTAACTTGGAAGACCAAGTTGAGGATGCCTTGAGTTCCTGAATACCAGAACCAAATGGACTTCATCAGGTGATCCAATAAGATCTAACATCCTAACTTCCCCAAATTGCCTTAGACCATTCAATCCATTGACTCAATATGAAGAAACTCAATTTTTACATCCTCTCTCTACCTCACTGAAGGTTTGTTAAAGGAGAGCTGAGTATCACTGCCTTTAAAACCTTGCAATGTTTCTGATACTCCTCAAAAGCACTTTGATAAAGATGCACAGGAGGCATTTTAGGGTGGCAAAGGAAATTGCTTCACTTCAAACTAGAGCCTTCTAAGACTATATGAGCACACTCACTCAGTATGTGTCTCATGGGCAATATTCCACATGGCTGAATCTGTAGAATCCCTCAGGCTTAACAAAGTTGTAGCAAATGATCACAATAAGGATGAAGTATTTCAATTGGCACATCTTTTTACCATCTCCTTGTCCTGTATCTTCTCATCATGCTAAGCAAATGTTAGATTTTTATATAAAATAATATAAAATATAAGACAATATTAGTCATGTTCATGCCGAGAAAATACTCATTCAAAGTAGCCTTTGACTTTTTGAAAACACGTATTTCATTATTTTTGAGCAGCCTAATATATTACTCTCTATCAAGGAACTGAATTTTGGCTTTGAAACAATGACCTTGCAGACCACTCCACATAATTTAAGGCTTGAGAGTGGCTTTCAAGCCTGGTCTTCTGCTGTGTTCAGTTTATACCTCTGATCAGGAGATAACAATGCAGCTGTTTTAAGCACAAGAGAATAGTGGAAAATCTCGACTTGATTCATGGCAATAGTAATAGATTGTACTACTAATAGAGCAGGATGTTTAGGAACTGAGTGGGTTGCTCCTGAGGCATCTGTGAGTTGGGACAGAGACTCCAGAGCAGCAGAAGTAGGAGGGGTATGAGAAGAGAAAATGGGCTGTGTAAAAGCATAAAAGATTCTTTGCAGTATGAAATAGATTGTATCTCTTCCGTTTGCATTGTATGGCACACAGTACTTCAAGGAGGTGGCTGAGCATCAGACTGGAAGGTGTCTAAGCAGTGAGGGTCTCTTCATAGCTAACAGAGCATATTCATGTCGCCTGTGTGGGGAGAGGGGCCTGCTACAGTCCAGAGCATTGGAGATGTTGCTAACAGGGACACCAGTGTTTATGGTCTGAATAGCATCCAAAACAGTGTGTGTTCATTCTACAAATATGCTGGATAGGAGCAAATTACAATCAAGAAGATCACCTTCTGCTCTGCCCACGGAGCAGAGAATATTCCTTACAGTTTCTTCAAGTGCTTTTCATTTTCAGAACATATTTCCCTCATTCTCCCACAACCCTTTGTAGAGGATCATTTAACTTATTTGCAGGGAGTGGTAAAATTTTGTTGCTCATAAATGGGTCCCCAGCATAGAAGAAATGTTCATGAGCCATGTCTTGTCTTGTATAGTAAAAGATTTCTGCTTTAAGGTGTGCTTTAGCTGGGTGAAAAATTATAGCAATAACATTAACTAGATGTGTTCCTACATGTCACAGAAACCTTTGAGAGAAACACAGGCATTGTGCAGATCTCTCCATATCACTCACAGAATAGAACCCAAGTTATTAATAGAAAAACTGTACATATATGCTCTTCATATCACTTTTTAAGGGGTTTTCTGCAATTATGAATATGTGTCCCAAAACACGTTTTGGAATGAAAATTCTGATTTAAGGTGCATGTCTCCATAGCATTTGGTATTTGCATCTCATGAACTCATATCTGGTTATATTTGAACTGTGAGGTCAGCCCTGACATCATGATGTGGAACATGGGAAACAACACTTACTGGTCTGGGAGAACAGAAGAATTTAATTCCCATTTCCCATCACTAATAAGGAAAAGCAAATTTAACGTGCATGAGTTCTGTCAGGAGTAGATGATAAATGGTCAAAAACCAGTAGAGAAATCTGAGATATGTTTCCTTTGCCTCAAGAAAAGAACAACAAAAACAGCTTTTGTCCTTAGCTCTTCCAAGTTAAAGCTCATAAAATGGAAGTTACAGGAGGGTAGTTGACAGGGTCTGTGGTATCTACCCATTCAGACAGATTTGGGGTCTGGGAGTTTTCAGCATTACTGTTGTTTTTGTAATGCTCTGCTACTTCTGGCATGTCTTTGGAGCTCACATCTAGTTGTGCAACCAAAGGGAATTGGAAATGCATAATTTTTGGATACATTACTTTAGACATGTTTTTTTATTCAAATTCCTCTGTATAGTATGTGTTCCATCTCCCAGCGTAGGATATTATTGTATGTTGTCTGTCAAGACAGAACCAAGTAAAATTATTTTAGCTTTTAAACTAGTTATAAATTTAGTAGCTGCTAGATGTTAGAAGGACTTTTTTGTTTGTTTGTTTGTTTTTTGTTGTTTTGGTTTTTGTTTGTTTGTTTGTTTTGGGGTGGTTTTTTTTTTTGGTTTTTAGGTTTTTTGGTTTTTTGTTTTGTTTTTTTTTTTAAATGCAGTTGCCCCCTAAGGGACAATTTAAAGAAGCTATCTGGAAGAAAATGTGTCTTAGTACACTTATCCAAAGGCACTCTGAGTTCTCCAGTTGGCAGTTACTACCATCAAGAAAAAAGTGGAGGACAAACTACCAAACATATAAAGCTGACTCTTGAAAGTAATTTTTTGTCTTTGGTTGAAATTTTTATTGTGAAACTGAATCTGGAAGATCATTTTTGCAATTATCTCAAAAAGAAAAGTTCAGATCTGTTCTCGTTAAGTATGAAAAATAGGGACTGAGAGAAACACATATGTTGTTTTCTTATATGTCAGTGAAACTTTAGGTCTTTTAAAGATGTATTTTTCATTTGAAACTAAAAGCAACCATCTAATCCATAATATAGATATTTCAGTCACTGCATAACTTATCCTATCACACTGCTCTCTTTAGTGCTTGGTGAAAATCAATCCTGAATGGCAAGAAGATGGGATAACTGAGCCTGGTTGGAAAGGAAAGGGATAACCTGAAGAATTCACAACCACATAGCTGTCTCCTTTAGTGGAAGTGCTTGCTTCTGCTTGGTCTGTTCAGCCCAGAGGTCACAAATTCCCTGGAACTGTTGCAAGACAACCTCCTTGTCTAACCTAATCAGTGTAAGATATGGCATCTTTTCCTGGTTAGACAGTGGCCCATTCTGGCTTTCAGTGGCCTCTCCTCCCTTATTGAAGCTTCCATCATATCTTGGTTATTTTAACGTGGTTCAGATGCACTGCAGGAAGATCTTCCAGCTTCTTGTAGCAAGCTCAAGGTTATCAAGAATGTTTGTAGTTTGTCTGCAAAAAACAGAGGTGTCGATCATAGGTTCTGGTGGTTTGTAGTTGTGTTACTGGAAAAATACTTGCCTTCTTCCTCTTGAGGAAAAACATGTCTAATAAAGTGTATAAGAATCTTTTATATTAAAAAATGGAAATGCTAATGGAAAACATACAACAGATTATGACTAGAAAATCATAATTTCCAGCATGAAATTCCCCTCAATAAACACAATTTTTTCCAGACATATTTATTGGGTATCTCCCATGTTGTGGCCAGTGTGCATTTCCCATCTTTTCACCATGCACATCTGAGAAGACGCAACTCAATCTCCTCTATAGTCTGATTAGGTAGCTGAAGACAGAAATTACATTAGTCTAGTCTGAACAAACCCAGCCTTTTTTCTCAATCTTTTCTTGTACATCAAATGAGGCAGAATGGGGTGCATTGGTAAGGTGCCAGTATAGGTGATGAGAAGTCAGGTTCTCTGGCAAAGCATAATACACTAAAATATCTACCTAGGTGCAGACAGAATTTAATACAAACAATAATTCAAATAAATTATTATTTATCACATTTATAGTTTATTGGCATATAAAAAATATTATTTGTAGTTTGGTGATAGCAGTTTAAAAGACCCCAGCTTCTGCTTGCCTTTCACAGATGAATCATTGCTGGGGCTGTCTATGCAAGTAAGGACTTTGGTGATAAAATAGATGAAGGATGTAAATATGAGAAAATAATACTGATAGAAGTGGTAGGTGAACCTCTGTGTATCAAACTACAATAGCAAAACTGTCTCTGAATGTTTTATAAAGTTTCTCTCCATGCCAAAAAGTATCAGACAAGATTCCTCTGAAGCATAAACTCTGTTCAATTCTGTGATTCCCAGTTGATTACGACAACAAATATCACAAAAGTATGGTGGAGGCTTTAGGAACAGGAGAACCTTAGAGACAAAACTCACAGAGTGAGACTCTTTCCATAGCAGCTGAATTCATGGGTCATTTGTATTCCAAGCAATGAATAAATATGTTTCTTGCCCTGGGTTATAGGGAAGCCTTCCTATGTTGGGCTTGTTTACTTGGATCTTGCATGTTGGAAATGGATTTCACCCTTAGACACTGAGTCACTTTAACAGATGTTCTGTTGATTCTGAGCAATGAGGACTGCCAAAGCAGAGAAAAGCAATCAGAAAACAGCTAACAATTTACTCTATGTGCCATAAATTCTAGAAAAATTAAACAAAGAAAAAGGTAAACACTTAGAAATTTGCTCAGTATTCTAAAATGTCTTTTCAATGATTAAGAAGTTTAGGACAAAGTAGAATATATTTCTTAAAGAAAAAGTGTTTAATCTGTCAAATTGATTTTAACATTTTATTTTGAATCTTTTTAAGTGATGAGACTTCTCTGATGATGGCTATGTCTTGACAAATAGCAGGCACCAAAAATTAGCTTGGTGATAAATGTAAAATTTAGACAATTGGGATAAACTTCCTAATGTTTGATTGATTCCCTTTTAGAATGAAAATGTTCCAAACAATCCAAATATTCATTTATACTGATCAGAACCAACTTTAAAAAAAACTCTCTTTTCAATAAATATTTCCCCCATCAAACTCAAATAAGTTCTTTAAATTTGAGCTAATATGTTGTGTCAGGCTCTGGTCCAATGTAAATTCACTCAAGTTAGAAGCCTTCAGTAGAGGGGCTGAATAACAAACACTAACAGAGCCAGGGATTATTATATTTAACTCTCAGGCATTATATAAGATCAAAAGAAATGTCTGGATTCTTCAGCAGAGTCTTTGTACAAAAAAAAAATATATATATGTGTTTGGTGAAATCTTTTATCACTCCTCAGGAACACACTTTGGCTTTGGAGGAATATTTGGCAGGATTTTTTATTGGTTTTAATGCGTAAATGACTGACATAAATTACTATAATGAATGTTCCACCATTTCCCCTCTGGTTACAGGGGAAAGAAGCAATATCTCTGCTCCTCTGCTGCATAACATAAAAAAAATTGGATAGTCAGAAATGTATGTTAGAACAGTTCCCTGTACTGGTGCAGGGACATTCAGTACTGTGCTGCCTTGCCATGGCTTTAGGGCAAAGTTTGGTATTTTTGGACTACAAGAAGGAACCTCATTTATTCCTTTCCACAGTTACTGATATGCAACATTCATGTATGGTATTAATGGTAATAAAGGGTTTGCCCTGAGAGGTGCTGAGCTCTCTGGACTTGTTTCAGCCATGTGCCTGCAGTCAAGAGGCCATGTGCCTTCAGCTTAACTATTCTGATGAGTAGAACAGCACACCCACAGCCCTCAGGTAACTTGAACAAATTAGATCTTCAATAAAATGATTATGAGCAATCAGGAAGAAAGCTGAAGGGGAAGCAGGAAATAAGCTGACATTGGGCTGATGTAGAGTGGAACTGAATGTAGCTCTAATCTGAGCAGGAGAAGGGACTTGCAAACTGATACAACCACACTGTGTGAACTGTGAATCCAAATGTGAAGTTGTTTAAATCTGAATACATGATGACTGTATATAGGACAAAGCAGAAATGCTTGGATTGATGGGAAAGGAAGAAGGTTGACACTCCTGTGATAGATGAGGGAGTGCTGAAAACTCACTTTTTATCTGCATTTCATTAAGATAGAAGATACTGAAAAGGAAAGTGCATTCATAGTTATATTTCCATAGATTAATTTACTGCAAAATTAAAGGAGAAAAAAACTTGACTAGCTTCCCTGGTATTCAGGACTCATTTGCTTTCTGGGCCATTGGCATGGTTGTTTCACAGGGGAAGAGCTTGCACGCAAGGCTGGGTGTGTAGGATACCAGTGGTAAACAGACAAATAGTAACACCAGGTGTAGTCTCACACAACTCCACCATCAGCTTGCCCAGTCGGTTCAAGTTGCTGAGAAGTAACCCGACAACAAAAAAAGGGAATCAAATCAACAACTTGACTTGGTTTGAGATGCAGCTGCTGAGTGCTGGTGCTGACATGCAGGGAGGTTGCGGCCATGCAGCACCCCAGGCTTAGCTTGGCTTATTCTGTTCTGTAATGGTGACAAACATGGTCAAGATATTAAATATTCTCAGCATCAGGACAAAAATTTGGATTTCATAAATTTATTTGGTTGTGCATTGAATTAATAATGTCTAGTAATTGAGAAAAAATGTATATCATGCCTTATAACTGACGCCAGGCATTCACGAAGTGATACAAATAATTTCTGATGAGCTGCTTTCTTATGAAATCACAGTGCTCTACGTGGCTGGAAACTAACATCCTGTGGGTAGTTTGTTACATTTAAATTATAACAGATAGTAAAGGTTTCCAGTGAAACAAAACTTTTCAAACATTAGAATTCCTGCCTCATGGAGTATTCGACGTTGAGAATATCAGATGATGATGATGGTGATGATGAACAATGAAGTTTCAGGAGGGTAAAGATGTTCATATTCATTTTTCAGATGAATTAAATTGTACAGTGCCCACACTGCACTGTTTTTTGCAATATTAAGACAATATAAATATTAACTGGCAGTCAACTTGAAGTATTTATACTGTCAGACTTATATATTTTCCTGTACTGAAACAGCAACATTATTGTTATAGGATCAGACTAAAAGTATCAAACAGCATGTAATGTTTAGTTTTCAGTGAAACTGCACTTTCTTATGGACAAAAACTCTATCACTGAGTTACTGGTCATCTGTCCATAACAGAAAGCAGCTGGAGGATTCACCAGAATCTGTGCCCTGCTGCAGACACTGCCAGAGGAGCAATACTCCAAACCAGGGTATTTAATGGTCTTCCAGTAGATATTTTACTGTTACTTTATAGTACTTGTTTTACATTGAAGTCCTCTGATTATACTGCTTGGTTAAGGTTGTGGATTTCTGCAGGAAGGATAAAAAAACATTAATTTAGTGGTGTAACTCTCAAAACTCAAGTATCTTATTTAAAACTGGACATACATAAATAGCAATTCACAAATGCAACAAACCGTGAACAAGAATACCTCTCTAGTAGAAGAAAACAGTGGGGAAAGACATGGAATGACTTTGTTGTCATACTTTTAGCACTGCAAAACCTTTATTTGCATTTTTTATCTCATAGCTAGTGAGAACAGAGAGCCATTTCAGGACCTCAGCAAGAGTGCTGCATTCCCATCCAGGCTTTGCTTTTAAAACAAGGTGGAGACTGCCAGAGAGATCCCTCACATCGTAGGAGTTATGAAAAGAAGCCTGAACTATGAGCAAAAAATTGAAGAAAGTGGGATTCCCTACTGTAGGGAAGGAAAGGAGGGAAGAAAAAATATAAATGTACAAATGTATAAATGTTGTGGAGGGAGGAGGGGGAGAGGCAAGATATCCTGTTTCAAGTGCATTTAGAGCCCATCTGATGTGGTAGACACAAACTGCAGCAAAGGAGATTCATAATGCACACTAGAAAAAGCTATTGGAGAATAGAGCAAAGAAATGGAAATGTTTTTGTAGGAAAACTGCAGAGATTCCCTGATTGAAGGTTTGTGAGAACATGTAGGGCATATATCTGTTCAGATGCCATGGGCAGGACCAGGCAATCTCTGCAGAACCCTTCCATTCCCTGTCTCCATCTGCAAGTTTGTGATTCCAAACTATAGGTGTGGCTTCTCCTATTCCCAATGGGAATGACCAGTACATGGAGCTCTGTCTCATTCTCTGTTCTCAGTTCAGCTCTTCTGTCTCCTAGAAAACCAGACTATGCCCAGTCAGAGGCAGATTTTATGCAGAAATGAGTTTTAGAGGGCATGTAGAAGAAAAATGTGAAGTTATGAGAGAGCAAAGGGTAAGGATAATGTCAGCTTGGAAGCTGCAGCACCAGCAGTATGGTGGGAGCATCAGGGTGGATAGTTGAGTGTAGTTGCAGTCAGTGTATCTCTGTAGCTTTCATGAGCTGCTATTGCTGCTCATGCTTCTATTTGTGCTCTGAACCAAGCTAGAGGGCAAATGGCCACCACTCCTCCTTGGGCTTTATCACTCTGTAATGCCAACTCATGTCCACATAGCTCATGCAGTATGGAAACTGGGTGTGTGGCTGGGCTTCCCCAAGCTTTCACATGCCCTGCTTCTATAAACCTATTTTAAAAATTGCTGGAGCCAGAATTTTCAGTAGCTGTAGGGTATTTTTTCCTGATTTAAGTGGACAGCAAGAGGTTTTTTTATCTGAGAGATTCATCATCTGTAAAATTCCTAGCATCAAGGGATGTATAAAATGTTGTTACTGTTAGCTTAAGTATTTCACTGTGAGCTGGATTGTAGCTTTGGTTTTAAGAGGCTGGTATTGTAGGTAGGTTAGTTATGTTTACTTCAGTTTCGCACTACTATGCACTGACATTGTAAAATCCAGTAGAAGAAACTTTGCAAAACTTTCTACAATGTGTAGGAAATTTTCCCATGGGATTCTTTTTTTAAAATTTTATTACTCTGAATATATCCCTTATAGCAAGGAGGCAAGATTTTGTGCAAGAAGGAATGCTTTGTTTCCCTTCATAATGCTCATATGATCATTTCAAGATGAAGATTTCCACTTAGTACTTGGTAATTAGATAGAGAGACTCTTTAAAAACTATTAGAACCATAATGGAAATGCCAAGATGCTCAGATGGTGAAAATGGACATCTCTCAAATTCAAGAAAGTCATGTGTTGTGGAAGGCCAAATATGATTATTAACTGAGCAATTACGTTGCAATATCCACCGTCTAATAAAAAGATCTGGATAGCTACTGAAGAAAATTCCTGTAGTCCGTCATCTGTATTCCAGGAAGGCTGGCTATTGGTCCAAAATCACTGTGGAAATTAATATCTCTATAAAGATTAAGAGCCAGAAAAGGCACATATTTTTTTCCTTCAAAGCATCTGATTTCTTCTCCGATATTTTTGAAATTACTGAAAGAATTAATTCAAGAGGAAATTATGCCAAAAGTAATGATCTGGTAGCAAATTGGAAGGAAAAGTGTTTAAGACTGCCAAATGGATATAGCAGAACAAATTTGCTAGACTGGTAAATGACCACTTGCCCCGTCAACACAACCAGGGAAGTCCTGACCAGCATTCACAGCCAATGGAGGAAAAATGCCTACAGGTGGAATTTATGCTCTCAAAGTAGGAGAACTGTGGTTGTAGCTGTCTGTGAAGCTGTGCAGGTAACACAGCAACCAAAGGCTTTACAATGGCTGCATAGGCTCATGGATGGACTGTTGTGCTCAGAGGGGACCAGGACAGACACAGATAACCATCCATTCCTTCCAATGTTCAGTGCAGCTCATCCAAGCCAGTTTCTTTAAATTCCAATGTTTTCAAAGTTTTTAAATGCCTCCACAAAAGGCAGGAAGAATAACTGACTTTTGTTCCTGATTGTACAAGCCAGCCTGATGAAGAGAATCTTATTAAATCATTAGAATAATATTTAGAAGCTTAGCCACAGCTGAGTCTCTTCATAGTTAAATAAACATAATTTTCCTGCTTCTTGCACTCTGGCTGCTGGGAGCAGGTGCTAGTACTCTGTAGGGACTTGTAATCTCATTCCTTGTTGTGTTTTTTATTTCTACTGGAACAAGAATTTCCTTTAATCCTGAAATAATTTGTACAAACCTGGAGGCTGTTTGCTAAATGTACAGAGTCTAGGATTGTCTGTGTTTTGCCTGATACTAATTATTTTCTCAGTTTGTCTTGGCAACTTGCTTTGGTAATGTGTTTACCTTGAATTCCCTGCTGGCTGTGCTGAGGAAAGAATAGGCACGCAGACAAGGTATCAGTAGCAAAGGAAATATATCAGGTCAACTACATTCTACCAGCATATTAATTTCATTAGCATATTATAATTGCTGTGCCTCAAATAGAAATAGGTCTGATGAATCTGGATCTGGTTTTTAAAACCTCAGTGTTTATTGTTTGACTGACTGGATATTTTGGTTCATGTCTACTACAGGGTAGGTGTCAGAGTCAGGCATGAAAACTGGATCATGTTTTGGTGCCAAACAGCCATATAGCCTCATTTTACCAACAAATTCTCTGTTCTGCTCTTTTTATTTGTCTTTGGGTTTTGCTTATGTGACAACAGAATATATGAGTTATTCAGTCATGACAGATCTTTTTACTCAGTCTGATAACTTGATGAGCTATGCCTAAATAAAAGAAAAAGAACATGCATTAATATTTTCAAGAACTCATAATTACCTGTGTAAAAGTTTGCATAAAACAATTTTCTTGTGTCAAAGTCTTCCCTTTAAAAATAAAATTTATTACATCTATCAATAGTGTGTCACACTTAAATACAAATAGCACTCATCTTTAAAATATGATGGCTGTTCTTTCAAGGCAGGAAATATCAGGCTCATCACAGATATTTTTTCTGTTGGTAATCAGTGAACTTCTCTAAATTACATCCATTTATGTAAAGCCTCACTAATTTATAACAGCAGTTTGCAGATTAGATTATTCCATTGAAATGAAACATGTCAAAGCAAGGCTTGTAAGATAATTCTGCTTTGTGACAGTGCTGCACAGTGATACCTAATATGATTTAAAACCTCAGACAACAGATGCATTTCTAAGATCCCAGACTGCTTTTGTCTTATGCATATGAAAGCCATGCTCTTTATTTTGCTTGTTGAGTGGTCTTATGGAAATGCACAGATTTTGAAGGTGGAGACAGAAAACTTTTTATTTATTATACTGCCACTTATTCAGATATTGATCAATTGCACTTTATGCTCAATACAATTTTAGAGAGATGAAGTGGCAAACCAGAACTGGAATCTGTAGTAAAATCACAGCCCTATCCAAGCCAAATGGAACTTCACTGAATTTTATCCCTTTTTCCTTGTGCTGCCTTGAGAGGCAAGGCATTTTGGTTGCTAATGTAAATATTGCAGTCTTGTCCTCTGGAAAGTACATTCAGGAGCTTTGAGAGGAGAGAAGCTCTAGTACTCCAGCCCTGAAGCAACAGATATCTTGAAGGCACTGGGCTGACTGTTGGCTAAAATACTTTGAAATTGTGTGTCTCTGTAAAATTAACCAATAAATAATCATCAGAGAAATGAAGATGAAGTAGTTCAAAATCAGATCTAAGATATTTTCTTTAAGCTAGCTTAAGACTGATGACACAATGGCAGCTCAGTTTCAATAAATTTGAGTTTTCAGTTGTGGCTGTTCAGTGCAGGCCAGTTTGTGAACAGGATGATGCACCCAACCTAAGGATGACCTGAGAAAGGTCTTCTGACTTGCAAGTAAAAACAGACAACCAGGTTTCCAAAATCAAGCCACTCAATACAAGACACTGAATGCCCCTTCTGTGGTATGCTGGACTGCATTTTTCCTGTTTTCTAATTTCTCTGTTGACTAAAATATTCTCTGTTGACAATGCCCCATTCAAGTTGAAGAGTCACCTACAGATTTGGGTTTCTGCTGTTTTCATGGCTGAGTGTCACTGAAAATTAGCAAGAGGGTGTGTGGGGGAAAATAAACAAAACAACCTATTTTCAGAAACTACTTATATTGCTAGGTTGTGGGACTGTTATTCCACATTTGTATGTCAACAGCACCCAGTTGTTAGCAGGTAGTCAGAAAAGATCAGAAAGTTTAAAATAAGCTTTAAGCACTGCAATTTCAATTACTTACCAAAAACTATCCCCTCTTGGGTGCAATGGAATCAGAGCCAGAAAATTTATCCCAAGACAGGATGATGGTAAATTTAGAGAAATCTCGAATATATTTGCAAGATATTTTTCAAAATACTGTGGCTGGAAGATTTTATAGTATAAAACTAAGAAAGTCTCTCATTTGAAATGCACATTTTAATAAATGTCATTACGTGTTATGTCTCATGCAAAAAGTGCCTGCACTTTCCCAATATTCTGATAAATGATGGGGCAATCTAAGACAAATTTTCATATGGGTGAGCTCAGAGAAGTTTGCTGTTTACTTCATTTTTCTAGATCACAAATCAAATTGTTTTGAAAGGCTTTTGTGCCTGCTTTTGAGGAAAGTATATTGAGGTTATAATAATTTACTCTTCAGCTCTGGAGGAAAAAATACAATCCTGAAAACCAGTATTTGCCATGATGCCCTTCTGCATTTTGGTTTTGTTGCTTGTTTTTCTTGGGGGTGGGGGGAGGTGTTTCATGTATGGATTTTTATGCTTTAGTAACCCACTTTGGTGACAAATGGTGGTATATCTGGACAATACTAGATATTTTACAGTCCACTGGTAGGTGCTGTCTCCTATAAATGCTTCTGGTGGCCTCTAAAAGCCACAGGAGCAACATGTGTGTGTGGCACCAGGGGTGTGTTATTCCCAGTGTCACTCATGTAAGCAAACACAGGCCAGCTGGAGCTCTCCTCTGCTCTCTGGGAAGATGCCAAGTGGGTGAAGCTTCAGTTTCACCTCCTCCCCAGATCCTCTGTGTGATTCATCTGGCACCAGGGCTGCATCTATAGTCATTTATGTCCATCTGTGTCATTCAGAAACCATGGGCATGCTGAAAAATAATTTTAATATTTTATTCTAAAAATAGAAATCTATATCCCTATCAAGTAGTTACATGTTAATAAAATTTTTCTAACTTCTGAACTGGTTTAGGGTAGAACTTAGTATCTTTTTATATAAAGGATTAAGTATAAAGACTGGTTGGTGGCACTGCCCTCCTTCAAAAATGCATGTCTTTTAAAGTATTCTTCAGTTTCTTAATTTATTTCGTTGAAGTTTTGCAATCTGTTGGCAATTATTTCAAGACACAGAAAACAGTGCCTGGAACACAGTGTATTTAGTGCAAACTCAAGAAATACCTTCTAATTAGAACAGAATACTTTAGCAGCAGTGCAATTCTAAGTGAGAAAAAGCCCTAAACAAACCAAAAAAAAATCCCCAAACAAAGAAAAAAACCACCAAACCCCAAACCCCAAACCCCCAACCAACTAAAAGAATCTTGTATGTGTTTTCATCTTAAAAATAAATGAAACTTAGTGATGGTGGTAGGAAAATAGTGACTTCCCTTCATGAAAATTGATGAGATTGCTTAAGAGGATATTCTTTTAACAATTAGTGGTTTTGTTATTGTTAGGATGAGATCTAATTTAAGTAGGGATAGGGAAGTTAAGTAACAGAAAATTCACTTTTCAAAAGGGCTGTATCTTCTAAATCTGGAATGCTGGTATGAACCACTGTGGGCAGAGGCAAGATTTGGACCACAGCAGGCCCCATGGTAGTGAACCCCCTATCCAGAGAGTAAATGAGAGCATGTCACAATGCTGCTACAATAAAAGTACTTTAGAAAATAGAGATTAATTCAGAAGAATTCAAATGGAGGGGGGATGTGAAGTAAATAACTGTTGATTCATGCATGGAATGAGGAAAACACAGCTGATCCTCAGTAAAATAGGAAAGATATAACATTATTTAGTCCTTCCCCATTAGTGTTTATTTAGAAAATGGGAATTCTAGAAAATAAAAGAGATTCTCTTTTTTTAATTTATCCAATAATTTAATAAGTATTTCCTTCATCAAGTGTGGAGGGAGTGGAGCTGAGTTTTTGAATGTCTCACTCCTGTTAAAGAGTAAGAGAATTACGCCTCCTGCCAAGTCCTGTCCTTCCATTTTGGGAAGCAAATTTCCCATTGCAAAAGATGGTGAAGAATAAAGTTGCCAGTAATTTTTCCCTAATTTGCATGTTATGTGAACTTTTAAAGACAAATCTCTCGTTATCCAGCTGTCAGTAATATGTGTATAGAGAGAAGGGGACAATCATTTCCATGGGACTGTGACCCACAGAGTAAAAATAAAGAGCAGATATGTTGCTTTCACCCCCAATCAGAAATTATTTTGATCTATTGCTGGTTTTAGTCTCAGACAAACAATTATTTTTTTCCATAAAAATGACTCAAAAAAGTTGTGTGATTTTGAACTGGAACATTTCTGGTTCTGAATATGGCTGACAAAACTGGTCATTTAATATGACAACACAGGGAGAAGTATGGTAGAAAAGACAAAACTGGACATTAGTTCTGCTTTTGAAGGGTTTTTAGGGTGGAATGGCATGCTCAAAAGCAGCTAATTGAGACCTACAATTCACATGGCAAATGCGTATCATCATATCCCTTTCTATAAGGAACACTGATGTGCATTTATCTATAAAACATTGTGTATGAATAATATTATCCAGGACACTTTCTAAATATCTCACATCATCCATAACCTGAGTAATTAACTATTATCATCTAGGCGAACGCTACCCATACTTAATCCACTATAAAATGAGAAAACTTTAATGTAGATGGTTGCACTGTAATTACACCTGCCTGAGAGATTACTATTTGCAGAACTGCACCAAGATCAGAACAGGTTTTTTCATGAAATACAATGGCATAAAATTGTAGCAGTTGTTCTGTGAAAAATATAGGGAAGAATATACAAAAGCTTCAATTGCAGAAGAAATACTGAAAATTATTAAGTATAGATGATATGGAAGTACTGTCAGCTTGATGGCCCAAAGTGAAATGGCCTAAGTAAATTATCATAACAGCAGCATTTATAACACTTAGAGATTGAAAGTTCTCATGATTATTGCATAGTGAAGTTTTTTATAAGTATTATTTAGTAAGTTTAGTTGATTAACTGAATTTTAATTATTTTCTTGCAAAATACCACAAAATACATCCTATATATTTTTCTATGTACTCTTTTTTTGCCCTGTGCCTCTGCCTCAAATTTTAAAACTGCTTAATTTCTTAGTAGTGTTATAGTTCAAATGCCTTTAAAATATCCTGGGATGGTTACAGACTTTGAAACAGGATATTGAATTTGTTACATTCTTGCCTTTTCTCTACTGTATTTGGCTAATATGGCTTAAATTGATTTTTCAGTGCTCAGAATCTACACACTCGATTTTCAGTGGTAGATTATACTTATTTTCTGTTGTGCTTTGAAAAATATCCTAGATTTCAAAAAGGTTTGGTCTAGTCACATGTTAAAATCTGTGTGGCACTCTACTGAGCAGAATACATTAGTGATTAGCCATAAAATGAAAAATTTCAAAACAAGCAAGTACAAATCAACACATTCCAGATGGTTTTTCAGTTGTAATTTCTCCAAACATTGTATGTGTTGATTGACTGAGTCAAAGCTGTAATTTGCCATGACAAGTGCATCCCACACACGCCATCACTGGCAGAGGTAAGTGCTCAATGAAATTTTTTTATCTTACTCAGTTTGCACATGCACATCTGACTGCACATAGAATAGAAATGACCAGATGGCTTTCTAGAAGACAGAGCACACAGGATTTTCTGGCTTCTCCCTAGCACAACACCTGCACTGGCTCATAAATACCCTCACAGGCTACAGGGGAAGCTCCACAGGGTCAGGGTACAAGCACCACAGAGATGTTATCCTTGACACTACAACGCTGCCTGGAAGGATGATGTTGGCTTACTGTTTGCTCAGGCAGTTTCCAGAATGGAAAAAGGGATATGTGTTTGGATCAGAAAGAGAGCCTAAGGATATAAGTTGGTCAATATTTTGTTCAAAATCAATGTGCTGGTGTAGGTGACCTCTAAATGCTTGAAGGTGCACATCTGCCCAAAGGATCCTGCTGAATAAAGGGTGCCAGCGAGCAGACCCTGAGCCTGAGGCAAAGGGGTGTGACTGCCATGTATTCACACTGTTTAGGGATAAACCCTTCTGCAGATGCTACTCATGCCCGAGTAACATAACCTCTGGTTCTGTTCTGGGTCCTGTGTTGCAGCTTTGCAGCCCAAAGTATTATTTAATGTGTGCTTTTCCAGTTTAAACTGTCTGAGACAATACGAGACCTGTGCTGCATGTCACTAGCAAGGTATGGCACAGAAAATGACCTCATATAATTAGTGACTGGGCTGTGACACAAGACAGCATGGGAGCCTTGAGGGTTCAAATTCTGCCTGGAGAGAGTCTGAAGGAGTGTGGATAGTGTGGCACAGGGAGTCAATCTCACTGTGTCCATGCAGACTTGGAAGCAGTCCTTAGGGTGAGGTGTAATTAGAAAGCCTTCTAGGCTGTGTCTTGGAGAGAAAAACCACCACCAAGCTAATCATCATGGACAAGCAAGGCTCTGTGTGTGCTATCACCTCTGACTGACCCAGACAGTTACATCCTAATGACTTGTGTTGCAGCAGAATAATCACGTATGTTTGAAAAGGGGAAAGTGCTTTGTACATTCTTCTCTGTAATGCTGCTCCCTTCACACAGGGTTACTGTTTTTCCCAAGCAGTATTATCCTATGTCTGAGTTTCCCAAGACCTTTCCCCTACATGATTTTTAAGTTTTCACTTAATTACTGAAATGCACACTGGTTGTGTCAGAGCAACTTTTCCATAGCTGCCAAGTATCTGCTGTTGTCATTCATATACCTACATATGGCAATTCCTCTTACCTAAAATTGGAGCAAGCTGGATATTTAGAGGAAATGCTGACTGTGCAATTCAACCACCAAACCTGTTTGCATATGTAGAGCCCTCCTGACAGGCCCCAGCTTCCAGGAAGCCTTGGAAATTCCAGACAGAGCCATGGTAACCATCTTTTGAGAGAGATGGAATGGTGACAGATGAGCATGCCTAATGCCTTAATCTTTGCATTTGTTGGCTTTTTTTCTGTTTAACTTTATTTAATTAACTGAACAGTCCCCATATTAGTTCATTTAGTGTCATGAGAATTGGTATCTTCCTCTCATATCAGTTGCAGCTGTCCTTTCCTGGTTTGACTCCAGTGCACACACTGTACTTCTTGCAGTGACTCATATGCTGAAAAATATTGTAACCACATGAAAACTCAGAAATGACCTAGAGAAGGCACACAGATGCAATCAGATATGCCAGTGGTAAATAATGCTCAACACAGACCAAAAGGGCACAGAAAGCCAAAAGGTTTCACTAACAGTGGAAATGAATGGGAGCAAGCTGAACTTTTCCTATTCATTAAGAAAAAATGACCTGACTCATATAGATCCTTCTATGTGCAAATTACTCTAGGAGGAGTCGTAGTGAGGCAAATAATGTTCACATGACTTTGCATCATACCTCCTGTGAACCAAACTCAGGGTGGAAATTATTTATAAAGCTTATTTTATTTCTTAGAGTCTTAAAACTGCTCTTCATTATTCGTAGGAAATACGAATTCTAGTGGCCAATGCAGCATCAAAAATTAATCTGCCAAGTTTTGTCACTATTTTTTCTTGTCTGAAAATATCAGTTGTGTTATCTTATGACAATAGGCATTTCTTTAGAAACTGAGCTGTAGCAGGTGATGTATTTCTGCCTCAATTGGCAACAACTGTCTCTTCACAATCATTCAAATTTTCTGGCAAATTCATATCTCATATGACTCAGTCTACTGAGTGTGAAACCTCCCTACAAACTATAGAGGGCAGGTGGGGATTGTGAAGCTGTGGCTGGGCTTGTGCACTCAGTGTCTGAGTGCCTGATATGAAGTCATTTCTTATATGTATCCAAGCCATCTGTTTCTTCCACATGGTGACTTGTCCTCCCTCCCCCTTGTGAGAGACAACTTCTTATTTTCAAATGCATTCAGGAGTTCATAATGCAAGATAAGAAAAAGGAAACAGAGGTGAAAGTTGCTTAGTAGAGGGAGTCTAAAATCAAATACTAACAAGGAAATTTATGTAAAAGTAAGACTGTTGTTTGAGTTTCTACCTTTCTTTTGTTTTCCTGCCATCAGAGTGGAACTTGTGTCAACAATTCCCAAAGTATTAATAATTCCACTGTTCACTTTTATCTGATGTATGTCATACATTTTGTCTGGCTCTCAATGCAGTGTACTGTGGGTTTGGGTGGTTTTTGGCCTTCAGATTTAAGAAATTCAAGCTGCAGTGCTCTACAGATAGATGCAGTTAGAGCACTGAGTGGGAAAGCAGCAGTGTGTAGACTGAATCTGCTTTTTGCAAATGACTAATGATAGTTATTTTGAAGTGATTGCAAACATTGCATTCAGAGAAAGAGTGAAATCAGACCTTTCACTTAGGTATTGTATAATAATTTGTAAACACAACATTTAACCCAGTAAACATCTTATTTACAATACAGTGCTGGGGAAAAAATAAAAATAAAGACACAGATGTTTACATCTTTTAGATAATACAGAAATTCTGATGCATAAACTAGCTAGAGCAGTGAGTGGAACAAAATCCCAAAAATAAAGGAAAAATATGTCAAAACATACAAAGGAATTTTTAGTCTGGTGTCATAGGGAAGGTGGTAATGGTGCTGGAATGAAGTTTTATCCATTTTCCTTCCACTGCACAGCATCTTTTTAACAAAGAGCATAGGCAGGAAAAATCTGCCTGATTTGGATTTTTTTTTAAATTGTTAATTATATAAAAATTCCATAAATATAGCATGTAAAAAGGACAACAACTAGGTAAGAAGAAAGGCTTCCATCCACACTTTTAATTTTTTTAAGCAAAAAATTAATTTGGAAAGTAAATCCTTTAACTTTCTTTAACATACTTTAAAGGGAGAAGAAAGATGGGAAACACTAATGATAACTATTCCTCTTGTGGAGCCTAGTCTTGGTTTTAAGATTTTTCAGCTATATAGACTGCTAACCCAGACAGAAATTCTCATAAAAATGACTCATTTAAGCACTTAATTGATCAATTAATTAATTACTTCTAATTAGTTTTTCAAATCTAACTATCAGATAACAGCCTAATTTTTTGTGAAAGCATGAAGTAAATTACTATTATACAAAATATGATTGGATTTCACAGTGTCTTCACAGACATCACCTAACCTCACTAAGACTCATCCTTAAAGGCCAGATTTTCATATTAAAGGTGTGTCCATTTGGTGATTACTAGACACAATATCTGGATAAATTAAGAGCTTTATTCTGTAAGCACAGACAAATGCATATCCAGACACGTAAATGTAAGTATTTATTTACTGCAGGTGTTAAAATTCCATGAGTGAATTCTCAAAATCACAAGTGGACATTTGAAATCTTCAGAAGCAGATAAGAACAAAGATTAGGTTTTTTTCCCAGAGATTTCCTCTCATTACTGAAGCTGAGATTGCACACTTGTCCCTTCCAGACTTGGTACACATAGAGAAAGTCTCAGTGCCTTGAGAAAAGACATTTGGCAGCTGCTAATGTGTTAATCAATTGAGTATTGGATTAGCCCAGCCATTCCCTGGAGCGAGTGCATTACTGAGAACAGCAAGTCAATTGCCAACTTGCTTAATTTGCTTCTTCAAGAATTTCATAACCAATGCTATGAATATTTATCTGTTTTTTCTCTCAGAGAGATGATCCAGGCTGAAGGCATAGCTTTACTGATAATTTATGAATCTGAGATTATGGCCTTGTTTTATTAAAAATAATTTATTTACAAGCCTCAAAATAACCTTCTTTCTCCTTAGCCTTTCCTCAAGAATTACAGGTAATAGTCACACTTAATTTTTACCCTCTGAGTTTACATTTTATATTTGGTCTTTGTGTTTAATGCTTTCTCTTCCTAAGTGTAATTAAAGAAAATGGTGAACAATGCCAACTAGAGCATTCAGTTTTCCTCAGACTATAGCACCTCTAAAATTAACCAAAACTACCATTTCTCTGGTGAAAAGATATATTAGAAATTATTTTTCATTTAAGAAGTATCCAGGCACTAGCCAAGGCAGTTTGTGCTGAACAGACAGGTGTACACGACATGGGTGTTATAGCTCCTCACCAGAGTCTGCTTCTATCCCAGGCTCTCAACCCACCAGGCTGTTTACACAGAAAACATTTTCTCTCCTTTCTATTGACATTTCATGAATACCACCCTTCTCTGATGTTTTGTGGGGTTTTATTTTTTCAGTGTCAAAAATTCACAAAGTTCAGAGGCTGTACTGAGTAGTACACGTGCAATATGGGACCACGTCAGCCTTACCCTTCAGATTAAACTGCAGGCATTTTCCCTGCCTACAGAACTGACCAACATGCTTTTTTATATTTGGGGAAGTAAAGCCTCCTTCTTGAGACCATATCCTCTGCCCCTGCATCCAAAGGGAGCGTGAGCTCTAAGCACAACTGCAATTTGCAATTTGCACACACAGGTTGGGAAAATTTTTACTTTTGTGATATTCTATTCTATTCTATTTCTCTGATATTCTCTATTCTGTGAGTAGAGTAAAATGTATCCCAAATACAGAATCTGGCTTTGTTGAGAGCTCTTCCTGACTGGAGAACAGGGGCTTAGCTTTTTCTTGACAGTATACTGTTAATATCGTTTATCTCATTTTAAGAACTCTAATGGTAATATGACCACTTTACTCTAAAAACTGGGTAAAATAATATCTCAGGAATACACTGTTGTTTATCCTGTTTCAGAAGCATTTCTCATTGTAAGTAATGGAATGAAAGGCTTGAACTTGACAATGATTTTAGTTATTTTTGTATCCTGAAGATACATGGTTTAATTTTTGTGTAAAGAACAGGATAAGTTCTTCCTGCTTTTATTTCCTTATCCAGAAAGATTAGTTAGTCTCTGTTAGAGAAACCGTTGTGACAAGCCAATGGAAAACTGCTTTAAATGACCAATGCAAAATTTTAGAGCAAACCCTATTCTACATTCTCTGTCTTTGGAATTTTCACTACTGTAGGAATGTTGCCCTCATTTGTTATTTCTTGTGAGCAAGATAATATTTGGGTTTTTAACTTTCTGAAGCACTTTTAGACTTTAAATAATCATAGTAATGTTCAGTGTTAGTAGACATATGCATGGATCTGATCTTTTCACAGAAACAAGCCAGAACTTCTTTGAAATCCCTGGGATTGTTTCTGCATGGAAACAGACCAGAAGCAACCCTAGAGGCTGTCAAGATTGCTGATGGGGAGGGAAACAAAACACTGTCTTTTTTACTGTTAGCCTTCAGCTGACTAGGTAAGAGATGAGTCAAAGCAAACTTCCAAATACTCGAGAACTTCCTTTGACATATTCATTGCAGCATATAATTGAGCAGCAAAGTGATAAATTTCCTGGTTCCCAAACCATTGCAAAGTGTCTGTCTTTGTGAGAGACAGGAGTTGACAGTTCTTTCCACCACAGTGAGGGGGAGCAGGCCAGGATGTGCTGAATGTGGGGAGGTACAGTTGAAGGCATAGAAATGTCCCTTTCTCCCCATGACAGACAACTGCAATGGATCAGAGCCCCTTTAACCTCCTCACCTGCATTTGGTGGAAGTGAAAGAAAACCCCACAAAGTCCAGGTAATCATGATAAAGCGAGATGGTGCTGGCTAGTATCTGTGAATAAAAGTAATTCTGTAGTTGTTTGTTGCTGCAAATGATGTACTGTACATGGATCCAACAAAAACTTGGTTTGAATTAGCAGTGTTTATCTAAAATGCAATGAATCATGGTGTTTACATCTGAGATAAGCAGGGAATCTTGCTTAAATGGTTGTATAATTTCTTATGGACGCTTGAGTGGTGAAAGTTGCCAAGATAATAAGGCTTTTATAAATGAAATAATGAGGAAATCTCTGCTAGGAAGTGCTTAATTCAATCGAGAAGCAGAATTCCTAATTGATGCAGAAGCCTCAAAGCTCCCATGACAGATTATATAAAACTGACACAACAAAATAAAACAAAACGAAAAGAAACAACTGAAGAGGCAGCAGGGAAGGTTAGAAATGTACAAGCAAGTATTAACAGAGAATTAAGGTGTATATCTGACAGAGAGTGGGGGCTTAGTATGTTTTCTCTAGAATATCTGACTGACAAATTGAATTCCCAGAATGAAGATCTGTTAGGGAGAGAGGTAGAGTCCCTGGGGCTGGCCAGACACATCATTGCTGAGCTGTTAATGGATTTGTGCCCAATGGCACAGAACCTGAGACACTGCAAATTGGCATGTCAGGAGGGAAAGGTTCTCTGTGTCTCCTTCTTATACATCTTAATAAGGAAAGATCAGATTCTGCACCCTGTTCACACCAATCAGCATCATATTCCAGAAGCAGATGTCAGTGGGGCTGCATGAGAATGAAGCTTTGGGCAATGAGCAGAACTCCTGAGTAGCATAGTGCTCTCTGTCAAGAGATCAGTAACATAAAATAATTGTTTTACAGAGTATGCATATGTTTTACGTCATCTATATCGAAGCTTTTTTAATAAGCTTGTACTTCTTGTTCAGACTACTCAAATTAAGAATGTCTTGATCAGTTTGCAGCAAAAATGTGAATGTGTTAACCCAAAAATTCCTTTAACAGTTTTCTATTTCAAATAAATGAATATGAAATAAGCAGTGATTTTTAAAGCATCACAGGGAGGTTTATTAGGCATGGCTCCACTGTTTAAATGACAGACACAGATCATATCTGATCACCTTCACTTTTTCTGTCTACATTGTTACTTCAAGCTGAGAGCAAGGATGAACTCTAATAGTGCTGTCACCATAGGCTGTGTCTCTCAAACCATTTGAATTGCAAGTTAAAATTATATAGTACCTGTCCAGTGAAAAATTCACTTTGTGTGGTCATCTGCCCCTGTTTTGAAATGTTACCTGGAAGTGTGGTGACATATATTGTATCTTCAAAGAAACCATCAACTTAAGACACCAAAAGATACCTAGAACTATTTCACAGTAATGTTGAGATGCTCTGGGTGATACTAAGAAAAACTTTGAAGGGCAAGGGGAGACTTTTTTTCCAGCATTGAAAACAGAGGGCAGCTATTTTAATTCTGATCTTGTAATGAAGTTAAAAGACATGGAAATTAGAAAATATTTATCATGTCTCCAAAATGGGGAAGAAGACAGATGTAAAGTCAGTTTTTTGGAGGAGTAAAATGTCTCCAAATGTCACTGAGAGCCAGTGTAACTTGGATATTTAATTTTTGTGTCTGCTTCAGAAAATGCCTCCCTACATTATTTCCCTGTCTGTGTTTGGCTATGACAGGTACAAGCACCAAGACAGATACAAGTATCAGTACTCTTGGAGACTGTGATCAGATTAGCTTTTTTTTTGTCAAAATTTTACTGATAGTCTAGATCAAAGCTGTGCTGAGCTGTGCTAAACCCAAACAGAGAGAAAGAAGAGAGTTGTGGCATCAAGGTGCTGGGTGAAAGATCTGCTGATCTTATGCGAGTAGCAGGCCTTTCCTAAGGGGAAATGGAGAAAATATCTCTGGGGAAATTTCTTGGCACACAGATGTCTTCCATGTGTCAAAGCTTACTCTACCTCTGCACCCACTCCAACCCCAAAAAACACAAAACTAAAACTTTCAAAATTTCCAGGGGGAAAAAAAATCAAAAAGATGACCTCCAAGCATTTCTAAATCCTAAAGGAATTTTAATAGGTGCCAGTCTCTGAGTCTGTAAGTTTCAGAGACTCCAGAAAGGAAATATTCCTTTTAACTCATAAAGTACAGAGATACCCATACCAAAATGCCAGGGTATGATCTCCAATGTCCTATAAGACAAACAAATTTATATTCAGTGTTCCAGGCATTTTATTTTGCTCCGGCCTGAATGACACTGAGGCATTTTAGCCTTATTGATTTAGTGATTTATTTTCACTGTTCTTTCCTGTAATTAAGAAGGGTCTTTTGTTCATTCATAAGATAAAGTTAGTTCCTTCTATGGCAAAGTCTACAATCAAATAAGGAAGGAGTAATGGGGGGAAAAAAATCTAGGAAGGAAGAGATTTTAGCTTTTTTTCCTTTGGACTCTCAGATCATATTCTAGAAACATACAGAAAGATGAAAACTAAGTATTGAGAGGACTGAGTTCTACTCAGCCCTGGACAAAGAAATGAGCCAATAGTCAAGCCTTGCGTTGTAACCAGATATTCAGTACATTTTGGCTCTGTCACATTTTGGCTCAGTGAATCCCACGTTAAGGGAAGGCTGCTCTTGGTCCTTTGCTTCCCAGCTGCATGTAGATCACTGCACAGGCTCTACTCTGAGAAAACCTGACTGCCCTTAGCTGCCTAAAAAAGGCAAAGATTTTCTCAAATAGCTACGCAACAGAGAAACTTAAGAGCTTCAGATCAAGGTCAACAACTCAGTTGCCACCAACTATGATTGTTTTCTGCACTGATACTGGATCTCTCTCTCTTTTCCACTGAGGTACAATGGCATTTTTGTACCACTAATTACACTGAACCTGGAAGGATGGTCGGTTGTGCATCCCTCTGTAAACACTAGCCTTTGAATCTCCCAGCTTCTTGTAGAAGGAGAAGAAAACCTATGGGGAAATGCACAAATCTCACAGCAATCAGGATATTTAGCAGCTGGCATTGAGCCAAGCTGCTGAGAGAAGCTGGTGCTGATAAAGGTGGGGGCTGGGAGGTAGAAGAGATGTGAGCCTCAGATCTGACTCACTGATAGTTTCTGAGACTTTGTGAAGTCTTTACTGATAGTGAAAGTATGCTCATGGCTGGAAAGCTCAAAGGTAGAAATTACCCACTCTCAAGTTTCTTGGCAGTTTGCAGTGAACAGGATTCTCTTCTGCAGTAGAGTTGGGCTTACAGGAGCATATGTAGAGTAACCTCAAGGACAATTCTAGAGCATTTTAGAGTGTCAAAAATGGCGGATGTGTGTTTATAGATGAAACTTCAATCCTCCAAAACTTTAATAGAGTGATTGGAGGATTTAGGTTGCTTTGAAAGTATGAAGTTGATGGACCTTGGCTTGGAGTCACATAATTCATGGCAATCCCTGAAGGATTGAGTCCGTCTCCTCTAGTATTCCCTCTACAGCCTTAGATGGACATACTGAGACATGTTTGCAAACATGAGTGAAGTGGATTGCAAACCAGACTGCATGTTTTCTCTTTGTGCATAGCCTTTGGATTAGCTGATTTACGGTATCTGGAATGGTTCTTCTCTCACAAACGCACTTGATGGAAAATGAAATTATTTCAGTAGGAGGGGAAGTAAATTTAGAGGTTAGGGTGAGGCCTTTCATGTTCAGCTCTAAACATGTTACTTTGGCAAGTGCAGGTCTAAATTCTATTTCTGTATAATTATTTCAGGAAGCAATCATAAATAACAATCTCACAGAAAATTCCCCGGTGTTAACTGCCTTTAGTGAATCAAGATCTGGTCAGGCACAGGTCAGGTTGTATCTGAGAGGGCTTCCCCAACTTTTCCTTCTTTGTCCTAAACACAGAAGTGGCTAGAATCTGGAAATTAGTTAAAATCTAGATACTTGGTTTTCCTGTGCACTCTGTGGTGTTTCTTAAAGATATTCTGCCAGCAATTTATCCAATATCGTTGGATATAAAACTCTACAGGAAAATTCTATTAATATTCGCAGGCTGTGTGGTTTTGCCTGAGTGGGTTGATAACTTGGCAAGCAGGTCAATACAAGTTAACACTTGGGGTTTCTTTCATTCAGGTTTCATTTGTAAGTGAAAAGACATCTTGTACAATAGTTGCTTTGTTACATGCATTTCTTCTTGTGCTTCTAAGGAGCACTGGTAATTGTTCTCTTCCCACTGTTAGCACTAAAAATTAATAGAAGAAATGCAGGATGTGTCAGGTGCAGTAACTGACTTCTTTGGGGCTGTCGTTGTAAAGAAGTTCATCTGTTATACTGTGAAATATTAAGTGTGAAACTTTCACTGTTCTCTAACCTTTAGAAATTCAAAGGGGTTGATATAATGTTTAAATAGATAAATCAAATAGAAGGTTAGATTTTTGGATGCAGATTTTGTTATCCTTTATTCTGTTGCTGTTCAGACTCTTTTAGCTGTGGTGAAACATCTCTCTTTTGCCCTCCAGTGGGTTGTAGCATACAAAGAAGTCATCAGGGAACAGGAGAATAGCTAATTTATTTTCAAACTTAAACAAAAATGTTCTCATCAACAAGTAGAGAGAAGAAACAGCACTGAGAAGGCAGTGCTTATAGTACATTGCATTTTGCAAGTGTTTAGAGTGCAAGTTTGGCAGGGAGATCTACTATATATATAGACACTGTGACAGGGTAGTCAGTTTTGATTAATGGAGAGCTCTAAGCTTAAGACATACTTTAGTTGGGATTTTTCTTAATACACATCTGTAGTCAGGTGATCATGAGAGAATCTAGGTTTGTTTGTTTAAGTGGTTCCAGCTCTTGCTGTTACAAGACAGAGCTCAAACTATGTGCACTCCAAAGGTTCAAAATAAGAGTTCACTACATGACAGTCCTTAAATGTACTACTGTTTTTTAAGTCAAATGATTTTATGAATACTTGGAGTGAAGTATACTGGGTAAGTGTTTCATAGTAATCCTGTTGATACTTGCAGGGTCCATTCCTTAGAAGACTCTGTCTATTGTACATTACATAAACCACAACTGCCATTGAACACAAATGCTGCTGTGCATATATTTAATTTCAACTTCCAAAAGAGGGAAGTACAGCACAGAACATCCAAGACTTTCAGCCTTTCTCCTCCACTGCTGTCCCACGTACCACCTTAATTTGTCCCTGAGGCAATGAGGATGGCAGGCAATGCAAGCCAGTTGTTTCCTCCTTCAGTGTGACTGTGGCAGCTCACCAGGAGCAAGTGCCACCCTTCCCTGAATGCTGTGAAAAGCCCACTCCCTGCCATGCAGTCCCAGTGCAGTGAGAGCTCTGCTCAGCATCAGCTGAAACACAGCCTGTGAGGTGCACAGCACTGGGTCACCAGATCACTCCCTCCTTTGTATAAGATCAGCACAGCATAGAGTCCAGATGCATGTTTTTCCCTTCTGTCTTCTCAAAAGGCATATTGGCATTTTCAAGCAAGTAGAAGGGATGTTATTTTTAAATGTCAGCAAGACTGCTTATAAGAAAGATGCTTTTATTGAGTGCAGCTGGCACAGTGTCTCTTCCAATGTTCTCTGGGAAGGATTTGCGGCAGGAACAAGCAAGCACTGTCACCTGTAGTTAAACTACAGTAAGGAATCTTAGCTATGGTAAATACAGTATCTTATATAGAGAGTCTCTGGAGCAATGTTAGAGATGTCCTTTGCACATGTTCATGCCTTTAACCCTTGCATAACTTTGATGAAAGTTCAAGGATATTTTATACAGCATACCACACAGTCAGCAGAGATATTCTCTGAGTGCCAAAAGCCAGGGCACTGCTGTTCCTAGGTAACACATCTCATTCTAAAGAAAGGTAAATTTCCTGGACACAGTGTTGTAGGGACCTAGATGGTTGTGGGTCTAGCCAGAGCTGGCTCAGACTTGAGGCACCCCATGGCAAGGCATAAGGTGCATTAATGCACTAAATAAAAAATTCAACCCAAATTTTCTTAGAGTCTTATTACATGATGACCCTAATCACTGCCTTTTTTGCCACATATGAATTCAGTGAAGAGAATGATTTCCATGTAGCAGGACATCCATTTTCAGGAAAGGGTCCAGGACACAGGGATAGCCAGCTGTGAGTGAGGTACCCTGAGCCCTGGAGAAACAAAATGTCTCTCCTCTGTGCAGAGCCTGGGCAGAATATTCTTTATCTGAGCAAACCATATGTCCCTCACCTTTACAATGTCATGAAACCTGTTTTGAGATTCTGTCCAAACTTTGCACCATAACAGCAGAGAGTATTTTTTCCTTGGGAGGGTGAAGGGGGAAACCCCCTAGGACATTAGCATTGCAATGCATAACTTTCAGAAGAGTTACATTGTGTTACATCAGGGTCACATTACTTCATTCTGAAAGCATTTACGAATGCAGAATGAAGAGACATGGAATTCTCACTATTTTTACCTATCTGTGTAAAGCTTTTGATAATTATTTCTGTGGGATTGGGCAATGAAAAATACCTCTACATCATTTATTTCAAATTATATTGCTCTTGAAGCAATATTTAAAAAATAAATTAAATATGTCCATGAAGTTAACTCAACACAGTATTTGTTTATCAGAAAACTTTTTATTACAGTCCCTCTAGAATAAATCTATTATAGGATATTTTGTGAGTCATAGTGGACTTTAGCCATTTCAGAATAATGGACAAAAACAATCCCAGGCAGCAAAAATAAATGGTCTGGCTGGTGGTGGCAAGACTTCTGTCCACAGATATTAACATTGTGAAATAAGGAGGAAGTGTAAGGCAAGTGAGTTCAAAAGAAAATAGATCATTTTGGTGGCTGGGTGAAGTGTAAACAGTATGGCACGTAGTCTGGGAGCAAAAGGAAATGAGGTGACTGAAAGAGTGTTCAGAAAAAGGAGGCAGGGGTTATTTTAAGAAAAAAATCTGAAGCTTTCCTTTCCATTTGAACATTCAAATAAGGATATAGCTTAAATTAGCTGAGATTTTGTGGTTCCAAATGGCATTTACTCTGATTTCATCTGTAATGCTGGGGAACATTCCTGGTCACCATTGGGTACTCCTGAGTCCATATATGTTCAGGAGGTCCTGTCACTCTTATTCAGTGGGTGCAAAGAGCAAATATGTGCTCAGCCTGTCTGTGGCTGAAAGTCTGCCAGAGGCAAAGAGTCACCAGGAAGTGAGAGTCACTCTGAAAATAGCCTAGGAGGGAAATGTGGGCATTTGAGTAACTGCACTCGTCTTTTGACCAGGTAATTTTTTCTAGATGGTCACAAAACCGCTGTGTTTTCTTGCCATCCCCTCACTCAAACACTCTTTCTTACCTGACACTGAATCTCTTGGTATAGTTAGTACTTCATCTGTGCCAGGCAAGGGCTTCCTGCTCAGCAGATATCACATGGGCTCAGCACAGCACATCCCATCTTGGCATCCTGCAGTAACAAGTTCTAGAGCTGAAGTGAGCTGGATTTTCTTTCATTATAGGAGTCACAAAAAAACCCCAAAACCAAAGAATCCCCAAAACCCCCAAACAAGCAAAACCAAAACCAACCAAACAAAACAACACAAAAACAACAAAAAAACCCACTAAATAAAGCCCCCACCAAACCAAAGAAAAAGCCAGTAAAGTTCTGCATGCCTGTATAAAAAGTAATACTTAAACACATTAGAAAAGAAACTGCCTCCTGGAAATTTTAAAATTAAATATTGGTGACCCTGGCCCTGATGCAAACCTCTTGCTGTTTGAAAAATTAGCTGATTTATATTTTGTTTACCCTTGTGACACTTTTAATATGGATTAAATATTCACCCCCCCAAAAATTCTGAAGGTTTACTCAAAAGATCTAATTCCAAGTGCTTCAGTTAACCCCTAAAATAAAGATTCACAGGTTATGTATTTTGATATGGAACATAAATATACTGCTTAAAATGCAGAAAAAGATCAAAATAATTTAAAAAATCACATTAATTTTGTATTGGAGAAGTCTGGAGAATTAAAAAACAAAAAAAGGAGAACAAGATAAACTACAAGACAGGATAGATGATGGGGATTTTTATTGCTCATCCAGTTATTAATGTTCTTATGTGAAACCTCATCATAATATATATATATTTCCTTTTACCACATTTTGAATTAATACTGGGTTTTTTTATGAAAGACTTGTACAAGCATATTGTAATTGGGCAATTTCTCCTTTTTAAAAAAATAAAAGAGATCCAAAGAGTGATTCATGGATGAAAAAAGAGCATGTAGGGTGCAAGATATGATACTCAACATGATAATTTAAACATAATGTTATTTGCCTGACAGCCAGTTCTTTTCATTAGCCAGAAGTATATCTAGTTATCTCACAAGAAAAAAGTCTTATGCAGTGGCAAGTCACAAAACCAAGCAGAATGTGGTCAGTCTGAAAGTGACATACCAATCATCAAAACACTCTGATTTATCATCAGAGATTAAAATTTTCTTGCAAGAGCTGTTTGTGGGAAAAATCTCTCTTAATCTTTGTGTGCCTGTGTTTGAACACATGAAACAGAGTGTTTCTGTGTTTTGCTATGGGACTGAGAAATCGAGAGTTATTATCATTGACTAAACAATTTCTGCTGCTTTAGCACATGATGTTCTTAAGTGAAATTTAAAAATTGTGTTTACAATGCCTACAACGAAAAACCCTTATCATTGCTGTTCCAAGTGTTTGGAAGAGATCTACTTCAAATGGAAACTCTTTTTGGTTTTTATTTTGCCTTTAATTTTTTCATTTGTAAAATCAGAAGAAATGACATTGCTGTTAGCTAATGTGTTCTTAATAACAGTTATTGCCAAGAATTTCTTCCAGGGTACTTGAAACCGATGTTTCCAAAACAAAGGGAATTCAGATTGATAGTTGGGATGACAGAAAATAATGATTTCCTAGAACAAAGCCTTCCATGACGCTTTTCTAGCAGAAATCTTTTTTCTTCATTTGGCATCCTGATAATTTTCTTAACATCTTTGCTGCTAAGAAAGAAAATTATAATTAGTATTAGCTTTTCTTTCAAGTTGTTATCTGCTGTCTCATTGTAGCTGATAGGCAGAATGTTTATGCAACCCAGCCAGAACGATTGCCTTGCCCAGCTCTTAGAAACCTGATGCAGAAAGAAGCTCTTTCTTAGACCCAGCGGAGATGTGAAAATACAGGATAATATTTTATATGTAATAGCAGAAGTATCAGATGACACATTGTTAATCTGTTCATATCAGAGTAATATCCTTCCATCAGATACGTTTCAAATTGCCACTCCTTACAAAGAATTAAGTAACAGCACTGGATAATGTCTAGTTCTCATTGAGCTAACTAAAGACCTAGTATATGACTGACTAATTTTAATGTTTATGGGGTTTACATGGATTAACTCTGTAGTCTGTACATTAAACTGCATCTTCCACATACAAAATAAAAATGATCCAATAAGTCAAACTTCTTCATTTTTTAGAACTGATCTTTAACATCTGCCAAAAAACCTAATGAAAATGCTTTGCCTAAAAAACCCCAGATAATTTCCAGATGAATTTGACTTGCTGTGTTGAGCAAGATATAACTCACACAGTGTGAGTATACTTAGGCATTCAGTGTGGGTACAGCTTAGGCATTCAGATCCTCAGTTCATGACAGATGTCTCATTATTGAGAAAAAATACCATGCAAAGATAGCTGTGTCTTATCACAGTTACACAGATGTTGGAGAACGTCAGCAATAGGCTGAAGTTCAAGGTGCCCATTGATAATCTTTTCAATTAATAAATTACGCAAATAGAAAACCACCCCTCCCCTTTTTGTTCTGAAACAACTTTTTCTTTACACACTTTGATCTTTCATTTATTTATCCATGACATTATAATTGATAATGATATCATAATGAAGAAATAGCCTGAACAGCTGGTCACAAAACCATTTTCTTCAAGGGCAGCTCAGTGACAAAGCATGGGGAGTCTAGCTTCTGACAACAGATAAGCTACACTTGAGCAGGGACTGACTTCTACTATAAAGTGTTTTAGTAGGAATCTGTGAAACAAAAAATTGAGGGGTTTTTGAGTGATAGAATGGAAGTGTTACTGACAGGGCTGTGGAAAATCAGGGTAGGCTGAGATTAGAAACTATACCACATTTAAATAATACATGCTTTCAGAACAAGGCAGCAAACCCGGCAGCCTCTTAGCAGAGTGTTTCCATCTCTAATGCATATACTTAGTCAGTGTTGCAGAACATTTATTTCTCCTAGCTATGTCCTTACCCAGCCTAATGAGAATGCATAACTAACTCAGGAGCTGAGTTGAAGTTATATTAATGTGTGTTTATAAAATGGTTTGAGATACTCAGAAGGAAGAAACTTTAGAAGGGCAAAGCATTTCTATACATGAAGATGATTTGTGAAGCATCATCTGACTGCTTTGGTCTTGATACACTTCATGACTGTAAACACGCAGCTGCAAAGGATTTGAACCCCAGAAATAAACATTTTTCAGAGCAGCTGATGCTGTGTTTAGCAAGGTTTTACTTTGAAGATTAACAATGTCACATTATAAAATGTTCACTTGTTAAAAGGGCCGTGTGCCCTTTTCAAGCACTGGTCAGAGTCTTGGAAAGGAAGGGGATGAAAAATGAAGTGCTCTGCCTCTTGAGTTTGCAACACCACACCACACCTCTCTGCTCTGCAAAGAAATGTTCTAATTAGCAGACCCTCAATTGAAAGTAACAATGGCCACTAGAGAAGTTTCTTTGGAGGAAACTAATGGCTGTTTCTTGCAACACATTGCTACAAGAAGTTTCCTGGCATCTTGGCATTACACGTGGAATTCATCAGAATTCTCATGAGACAAGTATTACCTTGGTGAATGTGCAGCAGTCTGGAGAAGGACCTCAGACTTAAGCTACTAGAAGAGCTGAACTCTTCTCCCCAAGAAGCAGTAGACTGTGTTCCATGCAGGTAGAGAGCTGGGCTGGTGGGAGTAGCTCCAAGGCTGTGATACCCCAGAATAAAAGCTACATGGTCTTGGTATGGTCCTACTAAGAATTTTTTTTTTTTTTTCACTCCCTCCTACTCCCAGCAAACCTTCATCTTTCTTTTCAACTAGGGGTGATCATACACCAGTCAAAAATGATGTAGCTATTCTTTATTCCATTTTCTTTTAAGGAAAACTTGAAAAAATGGTTTCTAAAATATTTAAGTTTTCCTCAGAAGTATGGTCTCCAGCTAACTGGTAACTCCTTGAACCTACATAGTCATTCCCACAATAATCCCATTCATCTAAAAAATTCCATCAACAAAACAAATACCAAACAAAAAACAAAACACACACCAAAAAGCCAACCAACCAAATAGAACAAAAAAAAAAAATAAAAACAAACCCAAAACAACAAACCCAACAGCAACAACAAAACCCAAAACCAAGCAACCAAACAAACCAACATAAACATAAACCAAACAAACAAAACCCCCACAAAAAAAACCCCAACCAAAGAAAGTATGGTAACATCTGTTTATTTTTAATGTTCAACCTTCTTTTCTTGGTGTCTGTGAGGATTTCCTTTTGGCTTCAACAGGATTCCCATTTGGGGATTCCCCTCTGGGGAAATCAGCTGTCCTCTCATGCTTTCAGAAGGTTTTTGGCTGCAGGAGCGCAAGAGGAAGGGGATTACTTAGATTTACTGTTTGTCTTTGCTCATTCTCCAAACAGGAACAGGCTTTTCTCTCTGTCCTGGCCTTCCTCTGCAATACCCAATGCAATGGAAGGCATCTGCATAAAGATACAGCTCCTCTATCCGTAAGTCTCTAACCAGCTGCCATTTAAAATAATTGTAATTCACAGTTTCTAACCAAAAATCTGCTTGGGGGCGAGACTGAAAATATCAATTTACTGTTGTCAGCAATAACTCCACTACAACAGAGCAAACCCACAGGTCCCCACTGTTAAAGCAACAGGCTTTATTTCTATGGCATTGGGGTTTTTTGGCTAAAAACTCAGTTGAGTTGCCTTGCACTTTAAAAACTGACAGAAGGAAACAGGACGACCCTCATTTCTATTGTCTGTAAATAAGGCCTTTGCACAGTTAAAACAAATTGAGCAAAAACCACAGACCACAGTTTGTAGTAGTGAATTACTGACCCAGAAAGTGTTTGCAGAGCTGACAGTGGTTTTTGTGTGAACTTTTATTATCAATTGCTCCTATCTAAACTATGATTATATGTTATATATCTATGCAACATCTGAAAATCACGTTTCTACATCGGCCACGGTTCTGCAACTTTTTGCAAGATATGCTTATCTGTATGCACACAAGTGGGCTCAGGAAAAGCCATGATATTGGGGTTAAAAATTACACAGCAAGCAGCTGGGCATTTGATTTTAAATTACAATTTTAGTAATTTGGCAGAGGCATGAAGGATATTTTTATATGATTGAGAAGACCCCATTCAGTGGACTCATTAAAGACACTGTTACCCACTGTGCTTAGCTTTAAATCCAAAGCTCTTTATTTTCAATGTCACCATTTGGCGTCAAAACAGTGTTTAAAGGTTAACCTTCTACCATGGCAGGAAGGTGACTAGAGTTTTACTGTTCCCTCAAACCAAAAATTACATAGTTTCTAAGCACTGTCTTCTTTCTCCTCATTAGAGGTGAGAGCTATATTTCCACTTTTCAGCTCATGGCACAAAGTTTGGAGACATTGAACATTATTGCCCCGTTAGTAAGTGGGACAAAAAGACATTCAGAGAAATTAAGCATCATGTACAAGGACTAACTGGCCAGATAATGATCTCTTTTCTGATATCTGACCTACAGTAAAGAGGGTGCACTGTGTCCTCTATAAAAGCCCATACTCATGGCTGCACAAAATCTGATCAGCTGATACCTATTCATAAATTTAGGGTATACCTTTTGTCCTACGAAATGTCTCATGATTACCAGAGTTTGAGGAATCATGGAGAGATTATTCCTCAAAATACATCCCAACATTTTAAGAAAATAGAACTGCTTGCATTTCATTTTTTTAGAGGTTCTGGTTTCAAACAAATAATCATGGCACCCCTTTTTACCTGTTGTTTTACAAACTGAAGTGTCTGTTGGAGATGTCTGTCAGTTGTATCACTGTATGAGTCTCATAGAGTAAGAGAAAATAAAGCTGTGAAAAGAGGGATGAGGAAGATTTAAAGAGGCCACATTTCTGTTCCAAGTCATGATCAACTATTTCTAAACCATTCTTCACATAGTCATAAAGCATCCCTGATTCTAGTTTTTGACAGATATTTGGCAAACTCCTGAGATAACCTGTTCCTAGCTATCTTCATCACTATAAAATAAGCCTCAGTGTCTAACTCAAATGTACCAGCTGGTAGTTTAAGCGCATTTTTGTCTTGCTCTATTCACAGTAGAAACTATTACCTCCCCTTTTGCAATATCCTTTTGCATATTTGAAAGCTGTTATCATGTCTCCCCACAATCTTTGTTCTGTAAGAATAAACAAATTTTCTTTCCCTGCAGGTCATACTCTCTAGACCTCTAACCTGCTTGTGGCTCTTCTCTGCACTCTCCATTTGATCTACATTTCTCTTGGGAAACAGCTGAGAACTTGTCTGCAGTCTGTGAAGTGAAAGGATTATTCCCTCTGCCTCAAATATGAAACTAAATTGGATATGATAGTAAATTTGGAGGATTTTTCTTTTTTGGGCACAGTTTATGATCAGTGTTAAGAACAAATGCCTTGTCTGAAAACCTGCAGCCTACCATTCACTTCCCAATTTTTCCTAGTGTACTTTTGCACAGTATTTTGTAACTTACTCACAAAAAAAACCATTTGTCAGGAACTGCTGTAAAATGTGAGTCCTCATTACACAGACAACTGAAATACTGACTAGTGTTAAACCCAAACAGACTCTCTTGAAATCCTACCTCATACGTAGCTACACAGTGTGACAGTAAATCCATGATAAATTGACTCTGGGCTTTCCAATTCTCACTAAATCTAAACATTTTTACTAATGTAGGTGGTTCAGACAGATCCTCCCTGAGGTAACAAAGCTTTCCTTTTCTCAAAACCTGTTATTTTTGTTATAGATAAAATGGGGGTTTTTTATTGTTCTTGACAAATCTACACTACTTATTATTTATTCCTGTGTTATCCTTGGGATACTTACAATAGATCAACTTCTTATTTTAATATTTTCAAAAGAATTTATGTTAAGCTGGCTAGTCACCAGTGTCCTAGTTGTTCCCATCCCATTTTTCAAATTCATTTGCTCTTTTCCATCATCTGGAACCTCACCCAGTCGTAAATTGTGCCTTGGGATGATTTCACTCCTGCCCAACCCAATTCAAACATGTAGTCCATATAAATAGCTTCTTGTTTTCCTGATCCAAGATGACTTTTTCCTTCTTTATCACTCAGCCTAATGGCTTGAAAGAGTGTAGATTTAGATTAGATGTTAGGAAGAAATTTTTTACTGTGTGAGTGGGGAGGCACTGGAACGTCTTGTCCAGAGAAGTGGGTGACCCATCCCTGGACAAGCATTCAACGCCAGATTACATGGAGCCCTGAGTAACATGATATAGTGGAAGGTTCCCTGCCCATGGCAGGGATGCTGGAACTAAATGCTCTTTAAGGTTTTTTACAGCCCAAACCACGGTATGATTCTGTAATTCTATGTTCTTGTTTATATCAGCTTTCTTAGTCTGACAGTCTTTGTGCTGAAGGCATAGTACTTACCTTCATTGTGTTCACTGCTGCTTTCTTTCCCTTCTGAATTTTTCCTTACCAAAAATGTAGTGAAAAAAAATTCGTGCATGTCTTTAAATCTTTTTGTGTTTGCTTTTGTCCCCACATTTAAACTTTTTCTTGAAATACATCCTCTTTTTTCTCTAAAACATACTCTACAGTTATGTATTTATGCTGAACTTGAGTTAAAAAGAGGCTTGCTTTCTATGCTTCCAATGTTTTCTCTGTGATTGGTAGTTTGCATTTTCATTCTTAACTTTGTGAAAAAGCACCAATCTCTCATTCATATCTAGAAGTCTTGAGATGGAACCAGTTTACACATAATTAGTGTGCCTTATTATGTGTAAACTAATGGTTCCTGCCTTGCTTCCCCTGTGCTGGGGTTTGATACACCAATTAAGCAAAGTCATAACAAGATTATTTGCTTTACCCTTCTCTCCCTTCACCTTCCCCCACCCCAAACTCTTGCCAGTCCAGAGTCTCTTTTGCAATATTCCCTCCCATCCTTCCTGTAGTAGCAGGTGTCATGTTTTGAGCATACTTGCCTATTCTTGGACATCTGTTTGCAGTCTATTTATTTCTGCAATCCACCAACACAGGCTGATTCTGAAACAGTAGGGTTAAGCAGGTGAGAAAGGAGCCCCTTTGAGGGTTCCAGTTCAACCTACTGTTCAAGAGCATGGCCTACTTCAGTCAGATCTCTCTGTTTAGGGCCTTTTGTAGTTATTTTAATGTCAAGGAAGAGAATTTCTGCAGCTTCTGTGGGCAGCTGGTGCCAGTGCTTAACCATTCTTACACTAAAATGCTTTTTCCTTATGTCTGGTTGGAATTTCTTTCATTGCCATTTATGTCCATGGCCTCTTGTCCTTTGTACAGATGTGGGCAGACAGGGCCTTATGAACTCTTTGTGTGTGTTCAAGGTGTACAGCGAAGCTGTAAGGATATGAGAAATCCAGGCCTGCTCTGTGTGTACCTGTTAATGATCATCTCTTCCCACTTCGTACTTCTGATAATACTGCCCAAAGTACTGGGGTTTTCAGCCAACCCATCAATCTGGAAAAAAGCAAAAAGGGAGGCAGCCTCATGTGGTGATACTTTTGGCTAATACAAATACTGCCTTGAAGATGTGATGCAGAAGGAAGGAATTAACCTTTCTCTCTAACAGTAAAGATACGCAATTTAAGCACACACAGCAACAAAACATAGAGAAGTATAGCAAAAACCCTATCAATCAACCAAAAAAAAATCCAACCAAAAAAAGTAAACAAATGACAAAACATAGACCAAAAAAACCCCAACCAAACCCCTAAGTAGGTAATATATCACACAGGTTGGATAATTTCTCTGGGTATCTTATTCCAAATCTTCATCAAGAAACAAAGCTAGAACACGTGAGATTCAAACTGTAGAGTTAAAAAAAGAGCTCAGCATGTGAGAAAGCAATGAGCTCACTCACCTTTTCCTGCTGTGAATTTTTTTCTCTGTGAGAGTCTGCTCCTTTTTTTAATCTCCGCACATGTTTGAACAGAAGTACTGGTGATGAAGGTTGCCTTTGTTACTTGAGAGATATTGAGCTTTAAAAAGTAGACTTCATGGCATTATGTCAGAACCAAGGTGAGGTTGAGGGGATAGTCATGTTTTATGTTGAGTGACAGTGTACTAAGGGACAGTAGCTAGCACATGGCAGGACAAGGGTGAACCTCAGTGGCACTTCTCAGAAAAACTGTCGCTCTTGTCCCTCCACTGAGGACTGAAAATGCCCTGCAGTAAAGCGGCTTGTGATTTTGTGATTAATTCACTTGATGGTAAAGTTGAAACACTGTATACAAATATTAATGTCTCTTGATGAGTAGAAGCAAGAGACAGGTAACACAGTGTCATTTTCTTCCAGCAAGCACTGCAAGGTCTGGGGTGCTGCAGGAAGATACTGGCAGGCTTTTTTAAGAAAGCCTTTGAGAAATCTGGTTACGTAGGCGTGAAGCTCATTTTGTGTTTCAAAAAAAGGAGAGTCTCCTGTTGGCTGAATGCTACCCCAGACATAAATTAGAATATTTCATGGATCCTTGGGTTCTTGTGCAGCTGTTCGGTCCTGTTGCCTCAACTCAGACTCTACAGCTCCATGGCAGAACACGAGTGTGAGCATAAAAAAAAATGTAGCCATTGCCAAAGAGTGCTCAGTAGAGCACCACAGACGACTTATGAGCAGATTGAATGCAACTTCGGTGCACTAGGAAGTCTTGAGCATCAGACTGCTCCCTCAGGGAAGCATGTAATCCATATCCCTTGCTGTGGAAAAAAAATGAACAAGTAAGGGATGTTAGAATCCAGATCAAAAAGTTTCCTTGGTTCCCATTTAGTGCACCCCTGTCATGATGGTACTTCCAAGAGGACTGTTATCTATTACTTTAGTCCCTTTTTTGGGCCTAGCTCCATGGGGTCCCGCGTGCCCCCATAGAGCACAGGCAGGGTAAGAAATATGTCAGTAGTAAGGAGTCAAGAAGGGCATTGCTATCATCCCTGCAGAGCATGGGTTTATTCATCTGTGCCCTTCAGAATCTACAAGCAAATACCATGAGACAAAGACACCGTGCTTGGGTGGAGGTGAGATCAGGGGGACAGGGGCCAATAGGGAGGCTCAGGGGGAGCGGTGAAAGGCAGAGGCCAACAGCCAACCAGGGAAGCCAAATGGGGAGATTGACAATGACAGGATGGGGCAGAAACTCTCTGGTTATCCCAAAACCACGCAGATCACTGACTACCACAATTCCCCATTTCTGTTATAAATAAAAAGGGCCTTCCCCAGGGGTCCCAAACCCCAACATCTCAAAAACCCAAATATACATAGAACAATAAGAACAATTAGAAATACCCATAACTCGATGAACCAACAAATCAAACATGCATAAAACAATAATAACAGTCAGAGCACTCCCAACCCAGTGATCCCAACAAGTCCCTCAACTCTTTTAGAGGATTTTTTCTCTGGATGCTCGACTGGATACTTTCACAGGCAGTGGTGGAGCTGGAACATCACAGTTCTCTCTGGGTTGTGGCACAGTTCAGAAGTTCTTTTCTAGTGGTACCAGGAGCATCCAAGAGACAGCAGTTTGACAGGTGCTGAGTGCTGGGCATTATGCAGGCACAAGCTCTGGCAGTGTGCTTCTGTTGGGGTTTCAAACACCATTAAAATTTGCAATTTTAAGTGGGAGGGGGGCCCTTCCTTTCCCCCCTTCTTTTACTAAGAGGTTTGGGGAAAGGATATGGGAACAGGGGATTGACAGTAATTAGTAAACAAAGAAACAAAGAAAGGAGTGCAGGTTAATAGAGCACTTCTTAATAGGAATACTGAGGGGTGTGGTTGGGGGAAAAACGAAACAAAGGGGTGGTGATAGGGAATTAGTTGTTGCGAAAAATAACAGAAGTTAGACTGGGAATACACCGCAGGTATTTTGACTTAGCCATTTGAAGTTTTGTCTGCAGTTTTTTTTCTGGAGTGTTGTATCTATTTCTGAGGTGGAGATGGGTGCTGCTTTGCGGCGTCTGCGTTTCCAGGCAACAGTGTCTTCATTTTCTGGCTGCAAACTATTTCTCTTAGTTGTGTTTGCAGCAGTGTCTGTTTGGCTGGTGCAGTGCTTGTTGTTCTTTCCTTCTGGTAGCTTTGAGGTGTCTTCTGTAGCTTTTGGTTTCTTCACTTCAGTCTTTTGGTCATTGCAATCTTTTGGGAACAGTTCTGTTTTTTTATCTTGGTTTTTGCTTTCTTCTTCATCTTTTTGCTTCTCTTGTAGCATGGGGGTGGGGGGTGCAGCGAGGATTGTGGCTAAATTGGCAGGCAGCACTCTGGTCTGGCTATCGCTGTTGGAACAGGGCAGCAGCTGCGACTTTTTAGCCTCAGCGCACTTGAGAAGCAGCGGCAATGTGGGGGGAGAGGCGCAAGCAATCCTTTTGTGCTATAGCAGCAAGGAGGAGGCTGGGTTTAGCTGGCTTTACAGGGATACAGTTTTTGTGCAGCAGCAGATTTTCACTCGCAGCAAACATGATGAAGTCTGAGTCAACAAGTTTTAGCACAAAAATAAACTGTCTCTTTAACTGCTTTGCCACGTGGGCAGACGGGGCAGGCTGGGACCAGCAGCCGCGCGGGTTTTGATCTGCAGCGAGCAGCGCGACCAACATGGGCGTGCCCCCGCCTCTGCAGGGAGAGCCAGCCTTGGGGAAACTTGGCAGCTGCATCCTGCGCTGTCCACTTGGCTCCCGCTGCGCCACCCGCAGCCACCGCTGGCTCTGAGCGGGGCGGGTGGCACTCGGCATTCGGTGGCAGGGGTGAAAGGCAGCTGGGTGGGCACCTGGTCTAAGCTGTGGTGCCGGGAGCGAAGCCCAGCTCCAGCTAGCAGACTGCTTAGAGCTGCCAGCGGCTCTCTGCTCAGATGGAGTTTTCTGCTTGCTGTTTGCTGCTTCAGGGCTCTCTATGTGGTTTGGTGGCTGTGGCTTTTCTGCCACAGGGCCGCTGGCAAGGGTCTGTCTTAAACATTTTAGAGGAATGTTGGTTGCTGCTTTTTCCTGTGGCAGCCGCTTTTCAGGGCTTTTTCTGGGGCTCTTTCAGGACTGCTTAGGGCCATCCGATCCAAGGCTGCAGCTGCCACTGGGTCCTAGCTCTAGGT
>VXAC01007655.1:0-16235 GCA_013399225.1 Rhipidura dahli | reverse complement strand
AGGTGTGCTCTCAGCCGAGTGCCAAAGCAACCAGCGCTGTAAATTTTGCTTTATCTTTCTCCTATATTGTCCTTTTATTAAACTTTTAAATCCTAACAGGAGAGCGAACCTCGTTTTTCACAAAGGTCATCACACTCCACACACAGACCATTGCAGGAGTCAGACATGAACGTAGAAAAACTCTGAAGATATATCTAATATATATTTTTAAAAAATTTTTTGTTAGCTGTCATAAATGACTCAGCCAATTTTATAATTAAAGAGAATTTATTAAATGATCAAAGTATAAAATTTGAAAAAGCCACAAGCAAAGCAGCACCGAGCCGGGTGATCTGCACTGGGTGAATTGAATTTGGACACTATCCATTCCGAACCCTTTTAGTTCATGAATGCTGTTTCTATGAGGTATCCTTTTATACATTTTCGGGCTTTGTTAATCTTGTTCTTTTTAGCATATTGGTGTAGTTTTTCCTGTCTTGCTGCTGTGTCTGATAACAGTTCCTGGAACCAGTAGATGTAAATCTTTCGCTGCTGGAATAATCCTTCTGGCAATGCATATTATCTTATCGTACATGTATATTGAATGCATATTGCTGGAGCTTTGCCAGATGGAAAACTCCCCAGAATACTATTCTTTGACATGCATACGGAATGCCATCTTGCTGGGGTCCATTCAGACGAGAATTCTTTGAAATGCGTATTTTTGGAGGCAGCTATATGTCTTTGGTATCTGTATTTTCTCTTGGCTTTCATAAAAAATGCTGTAGTCTTATTTTTAGCACAAATTATTTTGCAACACATACTACATTAGCCCTTGTAATTTAAAGGGATGAGAGTTGAGCTATGCAAAACTCAAAGAGGCAGCTACATCATGCATATGTCAACTTTAAACTAACTAGAAGTGATGAAAATTGTGGGAATAGACTCAGAGGAGGCTGCGAAAACCTAGCTGGACCTTAAGTGCTTATGCACATTTGAACTTGTGATTGGGACCATGTGTGTGACCTGCATGACCCTACATGAAACTGGCTGACCCTGATACCTGTTTAAGCAGCTTAAAATATGCCATGCACAGGAAACACAACTCTGTATGTAATCACACTAATTTAAATAATGTAGTTATAGCAGAAAATTTTAAATCCATGTCTCTGGGGTGACGTTTCTCATCACACCCAAATTATGAAGGTCCCAGCTCAAGCTCCTCTCGTACCAGTAGGTTTGGTCAGGGCGGCAGGAGTTAAGGCTGTTTCCCAGCAACCAGGTCACAAAACATGCAGGAGTTGTACCACTGAAAGTGTTAATTTGAATTTGATTTGGAAGTAAATGTATAACCTGAACTGTTTGTAGATATGAGACTTCTCACCTCTATTTCCAAACCCTTTTGACAAGGGTGAGACAGATTCTGTTCCTGTTCATTTGCTGTGGGGCTTTCAAGTGAAAATAACTTAGAACTTACAGTTGTAAGCTCTCTTTGAACTGGTTAGTGTAAGGGCACACTTAAAATAAATGGAAGTTGCCCTATGACAATGGAAATGATCAGAGCTGTTTCAAAATACTTACCTGGGGCTGTAGGAAGGCAGTATCTCAAAATGCCAGGTAAGCAACAAATAATTCTTGCTGTATTCAGCTCAATAAACTGAGATAAAATGGGACTCCTACCAATTTTTTCCAAACTTGTATATAGTAATCTTCAACCAGAAACAAACACAATTTTAGGAGCACTTGAAGTGAAATTATTAGTTTAGATTGTGCTGTATTAAAAAAAAAAAAACAAACCAAAACAACTGCCTTTTTGTTAGTCTCAAATTTTAAGCTTCTGGAGCTTACTAATAACAATGGTATGAATTTAAGATAAGAAATGAAAGCTGTAAATCTTTCATAATCACCTGATTCCAGCAAGTGAGGCTCTAACCACAAAAATGCTTAGATTGCATCTCATCTAAAATTTTGTATGGGTGATGAAAATCCCCCACAGCATTCTTTGTCTTTAAGGTTTTACTTTTAGGGGACAGTTGAAAATGTGATTCACTTTGATAATAAAATTCTGCCTTTTTTCTTTTGAATCAGAAGCCGCATTTTGCCCTGCAAGTCTCACAGCCATTGAGTGGATTAGTGGTGGTGGCTTCAGATGTGGCACCATGTTAACAAGCATTGCTGAAGCTGGGAGGGGTTCAGGGGCTCAGTGACTGACCCAGCTTAGGTCCCATGTTGGAGGGAGGTAAGTGAAGAAATATTGTGGCAGAAAAGATGTAAGGTGTGAACTGTATGGGCAGATGAGCCCTTGTAGAACTGGAAGAAACTGAGCAGGATTTTGCATTTAATTTATCTTGTAGTTGTTCATTAATAACTTGAAAGTTCTGGAAAGAGGGTGAGTGTATATACTCTAACTACCATGCTGACTATCTGAGAAAACATTGAAAAGATAGCAACTCATGAACCATATCATAGCATTAATTTCTTTTAAAATTCACAATTGACTTCTATTTTAAAATGAATGCTGTGGTATGGCCTAAAGACAGGAAAGAAGCTGACTATCTAAGAAAATATTTGTTGGGGTTTTAGGAGCTCTCCTTTTGTTTTCTTTTTCTTCTAAAGAATTTTCCCCATATATGTGGGCNGAGGGACCTTTTCACCATCTGCTCCGGTGCCTCAGGGAGAAACCCCGAGATCCGACGCCCGCCTTTCCTGCCCCGCTGGGAGCCGGGCTGCAGCCGCTGTGTCCCTGTTGCTGCTTTGAGCCTTCACTACACTGTAGCCCCACACACCCTGCCTGCCGAGACCTCCTGGGGTTCCCTCTGCAGCTCTGGAGTTTGATACATCTCATCTGCCACCCGGGATTTGTGCTCGTCCCTGCTGTTCCAGCCTGCTGCTCCCGAGGGTCCGACTGGGGACCGGGATCGGCTGCCCAGGGGGTTTGTGAAGCTTTTTGCCCATCCCTTCCCGGGCCCCCGAGCCGCCATTGCCGCGTGCTCCCCGAGCTCGCTCCGGAGCGCCCCCTGCAGCCGCGGAGGAGCCATCGCACCCACCCTGCTCGCCGGGTGCCGCCAGCGCCCCTGCCGGCTGCGAGCGGAACTGCACCGAAGGGGAAAGGGCCTGCAGCCGAGTAGGCTTTCACTGAGTTCCTGATTCTGTTTGCTGTTACTGCCATGGTTATTGTTGTTTGTTTGTGTTGTTATACATATACATATATATATTAGTAAAGAACTGTTATTCCTATTCTTCTTATCTTTGCCTGAAAGCCCCTTAATTTCAAAATTATCATAATTTGGAAGGAAGAGGGTTGCATTTTCCATTTCAAGGAAGGGTCCCACCTTCCTTGGCAGACACCTGTTTTTCAAACCAAGACAATACTTCTCTAAGTACCTCTAAGAGATCGGCTTAATGTTCCACAACAATGTCAAAATCATTTAAATGAAACAACAGAACAAAGCTCTCTTCTAAAAGCAAAGGTTTTGTTCATGTTGGCATCTTCATTATAAGTACACATTAACTAGAAATAACCGCTTCAGCTGAAAAAAATTTAAAACAGCCTTGTTTCTAAAATAGGATAAATTAAGCTTGTGCACTTAATCACGTTACAGGATACTCTCTTTGCTTTTAACAGTAATTCAGCAAGTCTGTGCCCCAGTCAGCAGCTCTGCCTCCTGGCCATGGCTCTTTCACACATTGGACTGGCTGGCTTTTACTTCCTTTGCTAAATTATACACATTCTTGCAGGCACCCCTTTCCATGACTGGAGAATATTTTCCTCATTGCAGATGTGCCCTGATGACTCAGCACTTCTTGCTGCTGGTTTCATTTTGTTGTACACCAACAGCTTTTATAAATTGTTCATTCCCTTAATTGGATTTCTGTGATGGGATGTTTTGTGTTTGCTGATGTAGCATTTAAACCTTATGATATGGCCTTGTGTTGGTGTTGGTTAAACCTGGATCTGGGATTCTGGATCCAATAAAGTACGTTTTTCTTTGGTTCATTTTTTAAGCATTAATATTTTTGGGGGCTAAAATTATGGTAATAGAGGATTTCACATTTTTTTCACTAAGAACATGAACAGTGCATTTTCCATCAATAGAAGAAATTTAGTTCTTATGTTCAGTGTAGATGTGAGGTATATACCCTGGTCTGTCCTATGATCAGTGGCATGGAGAAGCCACAGGAACAAGTGGGCCTGGAGCAATGTGCCAGTTCCTAAATCCACCTAAAGTCAAGCTAAAGTGTCTTTCTATTGACCTCAGTGGTTTTAGAAGAGGTTTCAGCTGAATGACAAGATTCTAACTAAAAGTAAGCAAAGTGTACTAAAGTTTAAAATGAAAGGGGGAGATTGGTCCACAACCAAACTCCCACCTAGCTACTCGCTTCTCTGCTGCTTTAGTAGAATGGAAAAGAAAGAATAAGATCAAGAAAGCTCATGGGTTGGGATAGACAAGTATGGTGTTTATCAGTAACCCATGCAGCAAACAGACTTGACTTGGAGAAATAAATTTATTGCCAACTTAAAACATATTTGATAATTGATTTGTATATTGGGGAACAAAAACTAAGCCAAAATCAGCCAAAACAATTAGAACACCTTTCCTTCCCTCTTCCTGATCTCATTTTCACTCTGGATCCTTTTCCTGCCCTTATTGCTGGACCTCACTCTCTTCAGTAAGAAGTGGCACAAGGGGTATGAGGGGATTGCAATAAGTATTCAGTGGCTTCTCTTCTGCTCCTTTTTCCTCACTCTGCTCTGCATGGGTCCTTTGGGCTGCAGTCCCTCTGGGAATACCTGCTTAGCCATGGGGTTCCTCTTCTTCTGGCCTCCATGTTCTGTTTCTTGCTCTTTGTTCCTTTCTTTTGCCCTGTAGTATTTTCTGCCCTTTCTGAGATGTTTTCTGAGAGGTGCCCCCAGTCTGGCTGGTGGCCTTGTTTATGTGCCATGGTGGGTCTGTTACAGAGCCACCTGGAACTGACTGTGTCTGGCAAGGAGCACCCATTGGACCCTTCTCCCAGAGGCTGCCCTCACTATCAACACCTTGACACCTATGTCCTGTTTGGAAGGTTATAGGCTGGTTAAAATTAATTCCAGGAAAAAATAATAAAATTAGATTGCCGGTTTATACAGAATATAATTCTATGGATATGGGCTCATCGCCCACAGTGTGGATGGCAGGGGAAAGGGGGGGTTCTGCCTCTCTGCCCTGCCTAGGTGAGACTCCACCTGCAGAGCTGCCTCAAGCCCTGGGGTCCTGGCACAGGAAGGACATGGAGCTGTTGGAGTGAGTGCAGAGAAGGCACCAAGATGATCAGAGGGATGGAGCAGCTCTGCTGGGAGGAAAGGCTCAGAAAACTGGGATTGTTCAGCCTGGTAAAGACAAGATTTGGAGTGACCTAGTTGTGGCCTTCCAGTACTTGAAGGAGCTGACAAAAAGATGGAGAGAGCCTTTACAGGGGCCTGGAATGACAGGACAAGGGGGAATGGTCTTCAGGCTGACAAAAAGTAGGTTTAGATTGGATATCAGCAAGAAATTCTTCCCTGTGAGAGTGGTGTTACAGGTTGCCTGGAAAAACTGTGGCTGCCCCACCCCTGAAAGTGTTCCAAGCCAGGTAGGACAGGGCTCGCAGCAATGTGGTCTAGTGGAAGGTGTCCCTGCCCATGGCAGAGAGAGTAATGGGATGAGTTTTAAGGCCCCCTACAGGCCAAATCATTCTGTGGTTCTATAAATAGTTACTATAGTTCTGTAACTAGTAAACCAAACTTTATCTGAAACACAACTCAGCAAGCAAATCTTACATAGTCCTTGACTTGACTACAGACTTGTTTAATAGAAGTACCATGATGTAATAGACTTAGTTGTGTACAGTCAGCCGAATGTCATTACTCCTTTTCACTAATGACCAGAAAAAAATATAAAATCCCTCCTGGGGAAACCTGAATGTAGCAAAAAAGATAGATGCCATGGTTACAAGAGAAAGAGTGACAGTATGGGTGTAGCCAAACTATGTATTCCACACCCATCTACATGATTCCTGATGAACTGTTGATGGTGGGTTGTTTGCAACAGCTGTCTAGTGCACACCCTACCCCCCAACTGTGAGCTCAGCATTTTAGATAAGGAAAAAGAGGCAACCCTGAAAGGCAGAGTAATGTTTTTTTTATTTCACACCTATGATTCAGCCCTGATAACTCCCTCAGCAGCACACAGTCCCACCCATCCTGAAGGGGTCATCTCTGCTAATGGGACATACTGAACCGAATAGGCACCAGCCAAATAGGCAGCTGGAACAATCATCTAAGACTCCAAAAATTTCCTATGACTCATAGGATTACATCATTCCATTGTGAAATTTCCCAGCCTGGGAGAGATATTGAACATTCCTGAGCCTATGTATAATCTGGGCACTGTGGGACTTGGGACACCACCACCACCACCACTGGACATGCAGAGGAGGACCCAGACTTCCACAGGAGGACCAGACCTTCCCACAGGACCACCAGACCTTCCCACAGGACCACCACTTTTGACCAGAGTACAACCATCACTCCAGTGGGACTGCAACCATTGCTTAATTGGACTGTGACCACCACTCTGACCAACAGGGTGTCAGGTTGTACTGTGACTTTGTTGGCTTAAGCCCGTGTTTTCTGTATTATTGCATTTATTGTAATCTTTCTATTAAATTGTAATTCTAACCTAAAAATCTCTCTCACGGTATTTTTTTGCGGTTCATTTCTCTCACTGGCTTACTTTCAAATCACCACAACAGGACCAGCAGTATGCAACCTAGATGGCAGCTGGATTCCTCCAGGTTGCTGTGCAGCAAGGGCTCACCTCAATGATTTGTGCCATCATCCAAGGGCAAGCACTAGGTTGAATATGTCAGACTGAGGGATGAGGATAATCTGTATTACCCTGTGGCACAAACACTGGAAAGGATTTACAGGAGCAATGGAAAAGCATGAACTCCCGCATTCAGTGTGATATAGAGAGGGAAAACAGAGGCTTTATGGCCCTAGTGAGGGAGAGCAGTAAGTAGGAGCATGGCAATGATCCTGTCTCTCCATGCTGTGGACCAGTATTTGAATTCTGTATCTAGTTTCAGCTTCACATCTTGGAACTAGGGTAGAACACTGATAATGGCACAGACCTGCAAAGGTTATTTTTGGGGCAAAAATCACGTTTTTCTTGGGATTGTAGGCATGCCTATACTGAGCAAGGTACAGTAGTATGGAGAGTTCTGGGTTGGTGTTAGAAAAGGAAGTTTGTATACCTGAAAGCATCTGGCAGTTTCAGTGCCTTGTTAGGGGTGGTTCTGCTCCTTGCGCTGCTGTCAGCAGAGCTAGTCATGCTGGGGGCAGGGCTGTATGAAAATGCTACTCTGCTCTTGGGCTTATGCTGGTGTTCCTCCCTCCATGTATCAGCATGAAGTCCCTGGGACACAAGCAAGCCATGGCTGCTGTTCACTTCAGTTCATCTTCCAGATCTGTCAGGTTACTGTGACGGTGCACAAGTACACTGACAAAAAGAAAATATTGGTTAGCCAGCCTGGAGACACCTGAGCTCTTGGAACCTCCATTCCCTTCTCTGTAAAATGTTGGAACCAGGGAGAAAATAATTATTTCAGTCTGAAAAGCATAATGGAGCAGCCTTGTCTGGCACTGCTCAGCTCTGGTTAAAGAACACCATGTTTGGGTGAGTGTCTAACAGAACCAAGTCTTTGGCTTGCTCTGTTTTCTGGTTTTATGGTATATAGTGGACCTTCTATGCTTAAGCTTTCCATCTGAGACAGGAAAGGAAGACTGATATTAATATAAAACTGGAGAGATGAATAAACATCACCATGCTTCCTGTTAGCTATTGGGCAAATAGTGGCTGATAATTCACTGAACTCAATGACCTCTCCCTTTTGCTGGAGTTTGAAATATTTGGGGGTTCCAGATACCTGGCCTGTTATTTTCCCTATAATATCTATTGGTGCATTCAGCAGAAAATCTTGAACTATGTACAAATCTCCAATTCTCTGGGTTTATAAATGTGTGGCTAATTTCTTATTATCCTATTGAAAAGCTGGACATGACAGAGCAGATGCCAGAAATTTAAGCAGCTGGGTGGAGCTTGGGTACTGAGCCTGCTCAGTGTGGTGGCCGTGGGAACAGAGACACCTAGAACACTGGGAAGTATGAGCCAGAGGCAGCCTTCTTAAAAATCAGACTATTCAGCAGAAAATACTAAATATGCTGTTAAAGACCATAGATTTCCCTGCTTTAATCCTTTGGCAGTGAAAGAATACATCCTGCTGCGTTGCACTGTGGTGAAGGGATCAGAGAGATAGGTGAGTCCAGGTTTGATTTCCAGCAGTTTTAATTCTCCCGCGCCGGGGAGCAGAACCCAGTAACAGTGCTGAAAAGGGGTGAACCAAGGACTCCACGCTGGCCCCTCCCTGTGGCTGATTTTTATACCATAACAGGGGAGGGGAGGGGCAAGGATGATGGACAAAACCACAACCCAATAAGAAGAAAACAGAGGTGGGGTTTACACAGTGAACCAGTCTTCAAATGTGATATTTGAGTGGCTATCTGAGACTGAGAAAGGTCTGAGAAAAAGGAGGGGGAGACTGCAGGGGTACTGAACTTGTTTGGTTTAGTCTGAAGCTTTGAAGTCCACCCACGGGCTATGCATGGGTTTAGGCACCACAACATCTCTGCCATCTTTTTTCAATAAATTTAAAAAATGACTAGTAATGACGTTTTTGATGGCATGAAAAGAGAGGGAGATAAACAAAGTAGCGAACAGAATAAACCCAATATCCCTGACTAGAGAGGTTCCCCATCCCCAAAGTCCCCATCTCGAAAGGTCTGTTTGCCAGGCCCTGGTCTCCTCCTGGATCTGATGGACGAAGTCCTGTGTCTCTCTCTGTGCTCGGCAAACATCTGGGGCTCTGGTGGTCAGGTTGAGGCAGCACAGGTCCTGGAACTGCTGGCAGTCGTAGCTGTGCAGCAGCAAAGGATGGTTCATAGCTGCACAGTCCTGTAAAGCCATTTCTAACTATGAACAAAACAGGTGAAACGTGGGAAGATAACCCTGAGGGAGGTACATAGCTTTTTTTTGGGAGGAATGAGAACTTAAGAAGGGGCTTTCTGGCATTTGCGCCTCCATGCTGCTGTTTTGACATCTTTTGAACTCGCAGGCTTAGGGACATAAGGCTTTACCCACTTGGCAGGAATCCACTTCATGGGGTCCACATGCTAGCATATCCACATCTCCAGGTGATGAGGTGGAACAGCCCCTGCACCTGCTGGATTTCAGGGTCCCTTACAAAAACCTCTGGCTGCTCCACCAGCTTTTGCCTGCCACGTTTATTTAAATGGCGGAAGATGGGCGGCTCAGGCTCCTTGAATGAACTGTTAAGAAAATTGAGAGTAAAGAGGGCCTTCGACAGCCTAACCATGGGTGAATTTATCTTTTCTGTTTTACTTTGCTGTATGAGGACTCGTTTGAGATCTTGATAAGCCCTCTCCACTATCCCCTGCCAAGTTGGGGAAGTGAGGTAGCCCAACGGTGTGGAGAATTCCCCACTGCTGGCAGAAACTCTCAAATTGTTTAGATGTGTAGGCAGGCCCATTATCTGTTTTAATTTTCTTTGACATTCCCAGCACAGCGAAGGCCTGGACAAGATGTTTTGCAATGCTGGCCCTTTCGTCAGTGTGGGCAGAAGCAAACATAGCTCCAGAGAAGGTATCAATGGACACATGGACATATTTTGATCAACCAAAATCAGGGAAATGGGTCACGTCCATCTGCCATGTTTCTCCACTATTAATTCTTCTCTTATTAACCCCACTGCTGAGAGAAAGTAGCTGATATTTTTGGCAGCTGGGGTAGGCGGCCACAATGGCTTTTGCTTGATCTCTTGTGAGGTGGAACATGCAAACTAAGGCAGGAACATTTGGATGGAACATGGCGTGGCTGATCTTTGCTTGTTCGAACATCATAGGGAGTTTTGCAAGCTCCACTGGAGAGGCCAGAACGTCGGCTCTCTGGTTGCCCTCGGCAACTTCCCCTGGCAGGTCTGCGTGTGATTGCAGATGTATTACGTAAAATGGTTGCTCTTGGTGGGAAATAAGCCTCATGAGCTTCGAGAGCAAGTTGTAAATTTTCCCATTTGACACTTCTTTTAGCAGAGCACTTTCAGCTCTCATAACTACTCCGGCTACATAAGCAGAATCTGTAACCAAATTAAAAGGTTCAGGAAACCTCTCAAAGGCTCTGACACCAACCTGTAACTCAGTCACCTGAGGGGACCCTTGGACCACCTCGATACCATGTTCCCACTTTTGTGTTTTCCAATTTTTCCATGTCACAACAGACTTGTTGGATTTCGCAGAGGCATCGGTGAAAAACGTCAGGACACCTTTAATAGGCTTTCTACTTTGAACCTCTTGTGGGACAATATGAAATGCTTCATTGAAAAGCTTTTATTTTGGCTGGTGACTTGAAATTTGTCCAGAGTAGCTGTCTAGAGCGAATTGCAAGTTTTGGTTTGTCTGGATCAGGAGTTCTAATTGGTCAGAGACAATGGGTAAGTAAATGCATGCAAAATCACACCCTGCTAGGGTGCAGAGGCGGGCTCTATCTTTTATTACAAGGTTTGCCATTAATTACTGCGGTGTTGAGATGGTTTTGGACAGTTGGTGCAGAAGGAATACTCACTTGATAATTATTAAAGGGTCCTTCTGCTCCTCGTTCTATTGGAAAATGAGGCTGTGGAGGTGTGGAACCTTGCCTAGTACAATGAGTTGGAATGGAAGGTGAGGAATATACCTATTTGCTTGTCTGGAGCTGATCGCTTTCTCTGCCTTTCTAATGGCCTGCCTGGCTTCTGCTGTCAGGGACCTAGGTAATGTCAAATCCCCTCCTCCGAGTAACAGATTAAAAAGGGGTCTAGGTCCTCAGATGTGAGTCCCAACCAGGGCCTCACCCAGTTCAGGCTGCCACAAAGCTGGTGGAGTTCCTGTAAGGTTCTTGGGTTGTCGATTATCTTGACTGCCTGCAGAATAATAGGAGTTTCAGTTATCTTTAGGCCCAGATATTTCCAAGGGGACGTGTGCTGCACTTTCTCAGCCTGGAGTTCAAAACCCCAGGCCTCCAGGGCTTTGATAACCATTTGAAGTGTTTGTTCAAGCATTATGTCATCAGGGAAACACACTAAGACATCATCCATATAGGGCAGGATGACTGCCTCTCCTGCCTTGGTGTGGATTGGTGACAGGATTTTTGAGACATACCATTGGCAAATAGTTGGGGAATTTTTCATTCCCTGGGGCAGTACTCTACAGTGGAAACGTCTTGTGGGAGATTCTTGATTGAGGGAACTGAGAAAGCAAACCAGTCCGCATCTGCAGGATGGAGAGGTATCTGGAAGAAGCAGTCTTTAATATCTGGGACAGCAATCTTCCAATGCTGTGGCAGCATAGCAGGTGATGGCATACCTGGCTGGAGAGATCCCCTGTCTTCTAAAACATCATTAATTTTTCTCAAGTCATGTAAAAGCCTGTACTTGTCTCAACCCCACTTTTTAATAACAAAGACAGGTGAGTTCCAAGGACTGTTGGTTGGCTCAATGTGGCCTTTAACCAACTGCTCTTCCACGAGAGAACTGAGCGCAATTAATTTGTCTTTTGTGAGTGGCCACTGGCCTGCCCAGACTGGTGAATTTGGTTTCCAATTAAGTTTCTGGGTATTGCGCTCTTCCCCAGTGGCTGCATTTAAAAATCCTGGGGCTTGTGGTCAATATTAATAATAGTGCCCCATTAAGACATGGCATCTCTTCTCCACAATGTAAATTTGGTATCTAATACACATGGACAAATGGTGGCTATATGCCCATTTGGGCCTTTTATTTGAATGAAATAAAAAAATGAAAATTTGACTTTGCTGAGCCAATTGCGTACCTCCGATCCCAGAAACAACATCCTGCTGCTGCAGCTCCCAGTGTGATGGCCACTTTTCTGTAGGAATAACTGTTATATCTGCACCTGTATCCACCATCCCAGTGACCTAAAACCCATCAGCTCCCTGGCTCAGCTGGCACTGGACCAGAGGTTTATCGCTTCCTACGACTTTTGTCGAGTAGATGGCATGTGTGGACAAAAGCCTTGGCAATGGAATGGCCTGGGAGATAATTTGGCCTTTAGGTAGGAAGCAGAGAGGATGGATACACCACACCATAAGGACGAAGTGTTCATCTGGGCCTACATTTGTGAGCTCAGGGGAGGCTTCAATCCCAGCAGGTTTCTGCTTTGTGTCCCCAATGACAAACAGGCATGTAAGGTTAGGTAAGTTATAAGCAGTTGGCAGAATGAATGGCTGCAATGAGTTTCCAATGGGAGTCCTGGATGTGGTGTGCCTCTGTACAGATAACCCCCAGCGGCAGGGCAGCTGCTGTGTCTGGCAGATGGTCACCTTCTGTTGGTGAAGATATCTCAGCTTTACTTATATTTTCACATGGAGCCGGGGGAGGGACGTGTTGGCTGGCTAGTTTCCCTACTGCCCTGGGGAGACAGACTTGGGAGAATTGTTATTAGAAGAAGTTGACTGATTATTAGAAGGTGGACAAATCATGTGTGCTGGGGCTCTGCAATACTAAGACATACGTCCCTTCCTCCCACACCTAAAACAGAATGGGGTAGAGGTGTTGGCTTCCCCTGCTGCTACTTCCTGGTTTGACACTGCCACTATTGTTTCCTTCTGTTTTAGAGGCCGAATCAGTAAGTGAAGTTTTAACTGGCACCCTTCTGGTGCAGGCTTCAATCATATTTATGAGTGTGGGTGGAGGATTCCAGGTAAGTGCCATTATTACTTTTCTGCAGGCTTCATTTGAATTTGCTTTTGCAAGAGAAGTAATAAGGAGATCTCTTGTATTAATATCTGAAACTTCCTTTTCCACAGCCACCCATAATTTGTCTATGAAATCAATAAAAGCCTCATTAGGATGTTGTTTAATTTCAGTATAATTTAAGGCAGGTGCAATTTTAGGGTGTAGTGTCAGGAAGACCTGTTCAGCTGCATGACAGATTGAGTTTAAAACCAGTTCTCGAATACTATGGGCCTTATCTTGAGGCTTGGAAAACAATCCCTCACCCAGGAGATAATCCAGGATAAGAGCAGCCTTGGCTGCGTTTTGAAGGACTATGGGCAGGAGTTCTATCATTTGTGTTCTCCAGTTTGAGTACCACAACTGATATTCTGAGAGAGAAAGTAAACATGAAAAAATATTTTTAATATCATGTGGTACTAGAGTGGTTGTTGAGAAAGAAGCTCTTAAAATTGTTTTAAAATAAGAACTTTATGTGCCATAGTCTTTTTGAGCCTTGCAAAGCTCTTTTAGGCTTTTTGAATCAAAATGTTTCCATACATAATTTTTTCCCTGTCTATTGTATTCAACCGGACCAGCAAAAAGGTCATTTAGGTCCGGATTCCATGTTCTAGATCCTCCACATCTGGACAGATGACCATGGGAACCAGATGTGGGGGCGGGGAACCAGAGGCATGGTCTGGGAGGGTGTGGTCAAAACCAGTAAGGAAGAGGTTGTGGGAGGGGTTTGCCAGGCTCAGGGCACTCCCACTCGGGGCAGGGCTAGAACCAGAAAGGGGTGGGGTTGGGGAGAGAAAGGGTTTGAGGTGAAAGGGGAGAGAGGCATTGTGGGAAGAAAATGGGAGGGCACTCCATGTGGTCACCACCATCTTGAAACACCACGTGGTGACTGCCATTTTGTGGCAGAACGTGGGGGACAGAACAAAGAACAGTGCAGGGGAAGAACGGGTTTGGGAAGGATTCTGAGATGAGGTCGCAAATCTCCTCTTGGCTAGGGGTCTGGACAGGACTGGAGAAGTCAGAGAGACAATACCATCTCTGATTTATAGAATTATTTGCTTCTGCAGTGCTATCCGGGTTAGGGGTAGGAAGGGGATCATGGTGGGGCGGAGAGAGCAACGTGGTTTTGAGCAGGGTTAAAACTGTTCGGCTTTTTTGCATTCTTTCTCTGTGCACAAAGACCTTCACAGATATTGATTATAATTGGATAGAATTCAGAAGCTGCTTTATCCCCTGCAGCCCGAAGAGAGCATGTTTTTGCTCCCACTTCATTCCAAAATTTGATATCTAAGGTTTTCTCGGGAGAAATATGGGGAAAGATTGCAAAAAACCACCAAATGAAACGTTTCCATTTTGCTTTAGAAAAATTCTTTTTACCTAGTAACAGGGTGCTAGCAACTTGGACATAAATCTCTCTCTGTAGAGTGGCAAGCTTAGAACCCATGATTTTAGAAGAAAAGTCTACACCCCTTTTATCCCACACTGACTGGAGTAAAAAGGAGAAAACAGAAAAATAACTGCCCAGAATTAGTGTCGGAGAGGGTAATATCTTGTTTCCAGGAAGGAAATATAAGAAAAATGAGTACTTGTCCCCAAGTGCAGTCAGAAGAAAGTAGAAGCAACACTAATTCAGGGGATAAAAAATTTCCAGACAAGTCCACAGTGGTAGCGCTGTTACCGTAGGTTTTCTGGAAGTTTCAGCGCTTTTTTCCCGTAGGTGTACTGGGCAAAAGGCGATACAATCCTACAGGGGTTTTAAGCAGTATTTGCAAAAGTCCAAAATGTGGTGAAATAGTCTTTTTTTTTCCCTTCTGTGCCACGGCTTTTTTCTTTGTGCTGTTTTTTTCTTCACCACTTTTGTTGGTCAGGCTCTGTGCCGCATGGTGGCGGGTGGGAGGAGGGGGGGTTGTCTCTCCGTGCCTCGTGGCCAGGTGCCCACAGGTGCGGCGGCGGCAGTGGGCGGCAAACAGCAGCACGGACTTTTAAGTCCGATTCACAGCTTTCTTGGCTCTCAGGACACCGGTGGCAGGGGCTCAGGCAAGTGTGGGGTGGGCTCAGCATGGCTTAGAGCCCAGTAGGGCTTAGGTGCAGCAGGGACTCGCTCGGCTCGGGCGAGCGCGGGCTCAGCATGGTGCTGCCACGTGGCTGGTCGCGGTTTGTCTCGGCTCGGCTCCTCGGCTCGGGCAGGCCACCTCGGCTTGGGGCGCGGGAGAAGCGAGTGCCACTTCTCGGGTCGGCTATTGAAACAGCAAGTCGGCGTTGATCATGTGGTAGGTGAGCACGTGGGTGCCGGAGTGTTCTGGATGCGCATGGAAGGGAGAGGGTGGTTGCAAGCTGTACTCACACGTTGGGGCGCCAAAATATTATGCTGCTGCATTGCACTGTGGTGAAGGGATCAGAGAGATAGGCGAGTCCAGGTTCGATTTCCAGCAGTTTTAATTCTCCCGCGCCGGGGAGCAGAACCCAGTAACAGTGCTGAAAAGGGGTGAACCAAGGACTCCACGCTGCCCCTCCCTGTGGCTGATTTTATACCATAATAGGGGAGGGGAGGGGCAAGGATGATGGACAAAACCACAACCCAATAAGAAGAAAACAGAGGTGGGGTTTACACAGTGAACCAATCTTCAAATGTGATATTTGAGTGGCTATCTGAGACTGAGAAAGGTCTGAGAAAAAGGAGGGGGAGACTGCAGGGGTACTGAACTTGTTTGGTTTAGTCTGAAGCTTTGAAGTCCACCCATGGGCTATGCGTGAGTTTAGGCCCCGCAACAAATACACCCCATGAAATATATATAACGAGGGGTCTTTCACAGAGGAAGCACACTGGTCATCTCCTAAAAATCGCTGGGGTAACATTTAGAGTCCTGTTGTCTGCTGTGCATCTTCTTATAATTTTTGTCGTTCAAATATGTGTCTTTGCCTACAGTGTGCACCTGAGATAGTTCTTTTGAGCAGCTCTGGGAAAGCTGCTCAGAATATCCTGGTCCCTTTTCTGCCCCATCTTTCTTTTGCCAATTAGTGTGCTTGATCAAAGAAATCCAAGAGTGATTTACCAAACCACCTTCCCCCAGCATCCCCTGAGCAGCTCCTTTCTGCTCTTACACTCTACTTCAGTTTTGCCAGCAAAAAAAAAGCGTGTGCTGTGAAGTGCCCTGCATCAAGGAACTGATCCAAGTTGAAAATAACTTGGCAAAAACCTGAGTTCTCCAGAAGAGCAGCTCTTCAGTTTGTTTTGCAATATGGATGTATCTACATCAACTTGAGAAAGGGTCCAAGGGCAGAAATAGGGACTGGAGCAACCTCAGCCAGTGCCACTGACAGAAAAACCCCACAGAGCCATGGTTTTATTAAGGTACACTGTTGCAGTCGCTCAGACT
>VXAC01007654.1:0-58798 GCA_013399225.1 Rhipidura dahli | reverse complement strand
AACTTTCAAACCCCAACACAGTCAAAATGAGAAAGCCAAAGAAATAATTCTTGGATGAGTATGATGCTCTTTATACCAATTCCCTTAGGCACTTTACAGTCATTTAAATTCAATGCATGATGTTACTGCACACCTAAATCTATGCTTGGAGATCTCTGGGGAAAATTAAAATGAAGGTTTCTTCAGGTAGAGTTTGTGGGGAAGAAATGCTGCAAGATCCCTTTTCCCCCACACAGAGTAAACAGATAGAGATGCTGAACTATTCCTTCTCCTTCACAAAAAAAAAAAAAAAAAAAAAAAAAAAAAAAAAAAAAAAAAAAAAAGAAGGAAGAGACCTAGAGATCCCCTGTGATACTCAGGCCAGTATATGAATATAGAAAGAACCATGGTGGCAAAATGAGTAACAAAGTACATGGTAAAATAGGGGAAGTGAAGCCTGATTACTTCCGAGTCAACAGAAAGGTTCCAGCTGACTTCAGCATGGCCAGGATTTAGCCAACAGTGCCCTTTTGCTGAGTACAATTCTGCTAAGGACTCATATTTTTGGTATTATGGCTTGTTGGATAACAAATAATTACTTTTTCATTTCCCTAGCTTCTCAGACTTTATTAGCCATTGTTTTCATGTAGTGAATGAGTTATCTTTGTCTAGTCTCACTGAAGGAGGATTCCTTTCATGGCAAGGACATGAACCTGTTGGAGCAAGTCCAGAGGAGAAACACTGAAGTTGATTACAAAGATGGAGCAGCTCTGATATGAGGAAAGACTGAGAGAATTGGAATTGTTCAGCCTGGAGAAGAAAAGGCTTTGGGGTGACCTCATGGTGGCCTTCCAGTACCAGAAGGGAGTCTACAAGAAGGATGGAGAGAAACTATGTACAAGGGCCTGGAATGACAGGACAAGAGGGAATGGCTTCAAACTGATGGAGAATAGGTTTCGATGAGGTATTAGGAAGAAATTCTTTACCATGAGGGTGGCAAGTTACTAAAACAGAGTAGTTCTGCATATCCCATCCCTGGAACTGTTTTAAGGACGGGGCTCTGAACAACCAGGTCGAGTGGATGGTGTCCCTGCCCATGGCAGTGGGGTTGGAACTTGATCATTTTTATTGTCCTTTCCAACCCAAAGTATTCTCTGACTCTATGTTATTTTCTGCAACATTTTGTTGAGGGATGATCAGATACTGCCATGTTCAGGTATGCGTTTACACCAGATTGTTGTCATGGTGGCAAGCTAGTCCCTATGTTTTGGGAATTTCAAAATGAGTATCTGTTTTTTAGAGAATAGACAATCTGAGAGATAAGGAACTTGTAGAGAAAACCTATATAGTGATAATTAGCAATATTGGTTTCGCTGTAAAGTTTGTTACTCCCACTGAGTGCTTGAAAGGCTGAGTAGTTTTCTGAAACCTGCTGCTACATGAAGCCTACAAAATTAATAACACTTCCAAGTAGACCAGAAACTTGCTTTTTTTGTACTTTCAAAGAGTCTTTGTTCATCAGAGATGAAAAACATAGAGGCAAAGTTAGAAAGTGTTCACCATGGTTCTACTCAAATATAAATTAGATCCTTCTTGTTTGCTTCATTATGATCCTGCAAGGAACTCCTCATTCACAGTAATTAGCTATCCAAGATGTAATACCTGGCTTTATTCTTTTAAATATAAGCTTTTGGCCCTTCTTTCCATTTTTCCTGCACTCTGAAGTTTGATATGCCGGTTACCTCCCTGCAATATTACTCTTGCTAACCATTGATTTTCACACTGATTTGGTTTGTAAAATGCATGTTAATAACTGTCTTTTCTCTTTTATTTTCCCTTCCTGTGAGTACTGCTGTCTCTCTGCTTTATGGAACACTGCACTTGATTCTCTCTGCCAGCTCTAGTTGACGGTAGTATTTGCCCAGGGTAAGGTGACCTGAAAGCCAACTTGACCTGGCAGGGACGTGATGTGATGGCTGGTACCCACTCTGGCTTGGTGGTTCTGAGGGGAGCTGCAGTGAAGGGGATCTGGTGTTAACAGGCTTTCTGTGAGCGTAGCTCTGTCAGATATTTACAGAACTGTGAGCTTGCAAAAATGCTACCTTTTTTATTCACCAGAGCTGCTTCTTTCACATCCCACTTAGTTTTATCTTTCCACCTATGAGCTACATTTTCATTCCTTCAGAGCATCTCCAGCTACAGAAAAGCTGGTTGGGCTCTAAGTTGCCCTGCTCCTAAATAGTGTCACCAGGTTAATTGGGTTTTTGTCATACATTTGTTAAGGGCTAATGTTTTACATGACTCGGTACCCTTCCTTCTCCACGGAGATGACAATATACAAGACAGATCAAAATCAAACCTGATTTGCCAAGAAACTTCACAGAGGTCTTGATTTCAGAAGTTCTCATAATGGATACTTTGTCTATAAATCTGTAAGAGCAAAACTCTGGCCTGTCAGTCAGGACAGGATCTTTCCATGCCTGAGCTGAACTTTTAGCTGGTGTCTGACTGAGAGTGGGAACAATTGTAAAACAACACTAAATACACCTTCTGTTGATTATTCAGGTATTTTGATAATATAGAAGCAAGGTGAACTAGCAAGTACTTTCTGCTAAAGGTGTATTTGTGGTTAATCCTGTTACAGGTAAGAGGGTGACAGGAAATCAGTATTTTTTCAAAACGCTCTCATTCCAGTGTACTTTTGTGCTGGCTTTTGTCAAAGACATCTACTACCCACAATATCCCTTTGGATCAGTGTCCCCTTCTGTGATGGAGAATGATGACAGCTCCCTGGTCTGCTGCTTAAGTTCTTTATCGTGCTTTTCTCACCACATTTTTGTCTCTGTTCTCTCCTAGGTAGCCCCCAGGCCTCCCCATCTACTGCTGCTATTCTTCAATCTTTATTAGTATATTTTTCTAGTTGGCCTTTTAACCACAGCTGGAGGATCAATTGACTCCCCACTAATGCTTTCTGCTGTCATGTTGTGTGGAGTCCATGCAGCTTAGCACACACCTCAGAGACAGAGAGTCATTTCAGGGATGCAGGCAAGGAGCACGAATTCCATTTTGCACCTGTTTCCCACAGTGTAACACTTCTGGCATCTCTGCTTTATCTTGCTATGGGCATTTGAATCCTGCATAACGATGAGACAGCCCCCTTCCATGGAAGTACTACTCCATTAGTCCAATACTAGAGTAGTCTGCACACCTGGAGTGAAATTCAAAGTTTTCTAGAAAAGAATTACACATTTTCATGGTCAAATTTTCAACTGTAAAATGATTTGCTCATTATTGGTCAGGTAGGAGCTGCAGTTGCTTTGCTGCTGCCTATTTTGTTGTCTAGATGGCTTTTTTCTCCCTGTAGTAACACTGTGTAATAATGTTCTCATGTTATTCTGATAGCTTTGTTGTGGCTTTGAAGGTATAAAAACACGGATAGAACAAACATTGTCAGGAGAGGTAGTATTTTTTTTATAAAAGCGAGGTACGCTTGGCTCTTGCAGGGCATTCCTTCTCTGCAGATCCCACAAGACAGGTTTCACTTCTCTTCTGTAGTTGGGGTAGCAAGCAGTTACCTGAGGGATTAGCAGAATCTGAGTTTGCTTACTTAGCAAGTTCACTGGTGACAGAAAGCTGGGAGGAGTGGCTGATCCCAAGCCCTGCAGAAGGACCTCGACAGGCTGGCAGAGAACAACGGGCTAAAGTTCAACAAAGGCAAATCCAGGGTACTGCACTTGGGGAGGAACAACCTCAACAGCAGCATGGGCTGAGGGCTGACCAGCTGGAAAGCAGCTCTGCAGAGAAAGACCTAGTGGGCCCAGCAGTGCGCTGGAGGACCAGAAAGCCAGTGGTGTCCTGGGGTGCATTGGAAAGAGCAGTGCCAGGAGGTCAAGGATATGATGCTGCCCCTCTGCTCAGCCCTGGTGAGGATCACCCTGAAGCGCTGTGTCTGGGCTTCTCTGGACAGGAGAGACATGGAGGTCTGGGAGGGCAACAAAGATAATTTAGGCACTGGAGCATCTCTCTGATGAGGAAAGGCTGGAGGAGCTGGGGCTGATCAGCCTCAAGAGGAGATGCTAAGAGAGAACCTCATCCCTGTCTGTCATTGTCTGCAGGGAGGGCTCAGAGCAGGGACTAAGCTCTGCTTCATGGAGCCCAGCAATGGGAAGAGGAATGGGCAGGAACTGATTCCCAGGAAGTTCTACCTGAATATAAGGAAAAACTTCTTCCCTGTGCAGTGACCAAGATTGTCCAGAGAGGGTGTAGAGTCTCCGTCATTGGTGATACTCCAGAACCATCTGGACACAATCCTGTGCTGTGTCATGCTCTGGCATGGTCCTGCTTAAGCAGGGCGGTGGGACCAGATGATCCACTGTGGGCCCTTCTTCCTTCAGCCAGGCTGTGAGTCTGTAACCTAGAGCAGAACTCCAGTGGAATTAACTTATATGATACACCTTTTATGTTTGGTTTGCCATGTCTGAAGGAAAAGTGCACAATTCTTTGAGGTTTTAAATGCCTGAATGAGGTTTTGGTACATTCTGTATTTGCCTCATCTAAGCCACAGCTGTTTCTAGTTTTATCCAGTAAAATTTAGTGGAGAAAGAGGACCTGAGATGGTAAAGAGTGTGGTGGAGTCACTACCCCTGGAGGTGTTCAAGAAACAACTGGATATGGCTCTCAGTGCCCTGGTTTAGTTGACAAGGTGGTGATGGCTCAAAGGTTGCACTTGATGACTGTGGAGGTCTTTTCCATCCTTAATAATTCTGGGATTATGTTTGTCTTTTGCTCTCTCCATTTGTTTCTGTGTGCTGTTTTGATCTTTCCAGATCACAGAAATACCCTGGTTCCATTCTCAATTAGCAGGTTGTGATGACATTTGTCTGTGGAATTTTCAAGTTAATTTGATGTTATTGTAATGCTCTACAGATCGGGTTTTGGAAACCATATAAAATTACTTGGTTAAATATCTCATTAGTGGGTCATGTGTGGTTCATTTTTGAAATCTCCTTAAAACTTGAGTAAATATGGAAGAAACAAGTTGTGCAGCATTCCTTATTTGGCAGCAATCCAAGTCAGTGACTTCACAGCCCTTTTCCCTGTAAATTTAAGAAATTCTTCCATGTTCTGGCAAATATGTTAATACCCTGTTGTACTTTCAGAGAAGCTAAATACAGTACAACTTACAAAAATGTGAAAGGTATGCATTTGGCTTTGATGAGTAGCCTTTCCACCAGAACACATGGTCTTTCAAAAAGCATTATCTCTGAAATAATGCTTTCAGAGTCTTTTTCCTTTCACTAACATATGCCTGACTACCACTTACTGGCAGTGCACTCCAGATACTTGTCAAAAAAGAAAAAAATTTTAAAAAACACAGGTTTTACTTCAAAATTTGTCTTTTGATTGTCATGTCTTGTTTTGCCTTCAGAGGATGTCTAGCTACTTATTTGAGGGAGAAAAAAGCTGTCTCTGCAAAAATGATGAGCTGAGTGAAAATTATTTGTTACTTTGGTGGTGTGTTAAGAGCAATTTATGCTGTACTTTGATACTCTTCCCACTCTTTTGGGACTTGAAGTAGTTTCATTTGGATGGAGGAGAGAAATCTTCATTTAAGGGAAGGAACAGAAAATAAAGCAGCTGCAGTATAGGCTGTTTTGCAGCCTGTAGGTTCTCTGGGGTTTGGAATTCTGTGCTTGCAGTGCCATGGAAAGCCTGCTGGGAGATCAGATCCCAAGCCAAATCATGGAAACCTGTGAACAATCAAAACAGAAATTAAACATGACACACACATCCTGATTGCAATCAGAATGTTGAGAAATGCTAGCCTAAATTATCCTCAATTTAAAATTCATACATAGAATATCTCAGATTTAAAATTCATTGTAGAAATTACAGATTTTTATGGAGAAAATAATTTTAATTTCTATCCCCACAGCTGCTCGGGCTGCTAATTGAATGGCTGAACTTTACTCATGTGCTTTAGGTTCTTTAAGGCACCACTGTGGCTGTGAAAATGGATATAAATTACAACAGTGTTTAGAGAAAATTAATTCAGGGGTGTCCAATCAGCTGTGTAGGCTATTACCTCATCTGCTGGGTCAGCACTGAGCGCTTGCTCTTCTCATATATTTATTATAAAATCATGGCAGTATTTTTTTCATTCATTATGGAGTTTTTAGTTTTCTCTGTTTATTGCTTATTCCCAGATGCTATGGTCTATAATTGCATTTTGGTTGCTATAATCTCTCTTTGTAGATGTATGTGTGTGATATATATGAATGTACAATTACATCATTCAGTACTTTGAAAGTAACTGAAAATATTGTATCTACCAAGGAAATCTCTGTTGAAAACTCTCAATGTTAGGGCTTGATATTTCTTCATATGTACACATACTTCATGTTAGGAATTACAGGAGGGGGGGTTTATCTGACTACAGTGAGAGCTTTTGCCTTAGAGGTGTCCTTCATATCCACCTGTTCTACAGGCCTCAGCTAAAACCTTTTTTTTTTGTCTATCTGCCTGTGTGCCTTCATTTTTAGTATATGTTCTTGTGTGTGGCAGAGGGGAGAAAGGGAGACGTGCTGAGAGCTGTCTGCCTGAAATGTTGCATCCTCCCATGCAATGCTCTTGGAAAGGGGATTTTTTCACCTTTTACTCACCCAATAAATGACACTGTGTGGAGCTATTTCCTAGGCCACTCCCTGGGATGAGTGGCATTCATAGTGTCTGAGGCTTAAGAGACCTGAGGGAGTGTTTAATCTCCACCCTTGGCTGACCTGACAGAGTAGAGCTCCTGCTCTGAAGCACATGGGTTTATGCTTGTTTTGTAATGGAATGAGCTCTTTGTGGACTCCTGTTTCATATTAATTACTGCCAGTTCAGTGGAGTTTTTGCATTTCATTCATGTAGTGGATTTGGGTATCTGAATTTTAAGTAGGAGCGGGAGAAGTGATTTAAACAAAATAATGTAGCCTGTGACCCACCACTTTGCCAAACTCATTGTGAAAGACTTGCCCATTTTGAATTCTGATGTAGAATCATTGCTAATTTATCTTTAGCAGCATGTTGTAAAACAACCTCCTCTTCACTGGAATATTTGTAGTGCAGAGTCTGCCAGTTGTATCTATAAACGTCCTCTTCAGGCGTAATGAAACCTTGGTGAAAATTCTCACTGCTTAAGCGGAAGCTTTTCCACTAAACTATTTCATGAATGAAAAATGCAGGCCATTAATTTATTAATATCCATAAACTTTTCAGTTGAATCCTGATTTGATTTATGAAAGATTACAAACTTCACAGGCGGCCTCCAAGACTTTCATAAAAAAGCTCAATGATACTCAGTAGTTCTGGTAAGGTTTCTCTTTGGGATTTAACTCTAAAATGAAACACCCAAATATGACATTGCTTTGCTGACAAAAGGGGAAGCTGAGTGAAAAAGAAGATAATATGTAGGCTCTTGCAGTCCAAGACAGAGTCACATTTGTTTGTGGTGAAAAGAGAACAGAGCTATGTTGAAGGGTATGAAAATGTAAGACTACAAGAGGAATGCTGTTAAAAGGAATCTGTTTAATCTACTTGTTCTCTGCATATTCTAGAGTCGCTACAATTATATTTACTGGGGGAAAAAGGGGATGATATTGTTGGTTACTTGGTTGTTAGCAGTGGGATGGTCTAATATCTACTGTTTCCAGAGTCATGAATGGCATTGTGAGAGGACTAATACAAAAATGGAAGGTCTAGGTGGTAGAATTTTTACTAGTACTAGGTACTTGTGTAGAATTGTTACTAGTGATACAAAAAAGAGAAAAGAACCTAATCTGGCTTTCAAATTACAGGTCATATTATAAGGGGTTATATGCCCAGGGGAAAAAGCATTTTCTCTAAGTGTGACTTTTTTTGGCTGGACACAACTGAGAGGAATATATTGTACAACATTCAAAAAGTCATTTTACAGTCATTTTTGTCTTCTCTTTAAAGGCTATCTAGACATGACTGGAGAGCAGCAACACTTGAGTATCTCTCTTTAATTGACTTTAGAGAGCTCTAAAAAAAATTAGAGATACTGTGGGAAGATGAAACCACAGGACACAGTTAATAGTAGTGACAGGGCAGGAGTGAATGGCTTCAAACCGACAGAGAGTATGTTTACATTGGATATTAAAAAGAAATTAAAAAGAAATTCCACCCTGTGAGGGTGAGAAGGCACTGGCACAGGTTGTACAGAGACGCTGTGGATGCTCCATACCTGGAAGTGTTCAAAGCCGGGTTAGAAAGGGCTCTGAGCAACCTCAGAGTGAACCTCATGGTCTAATGAAAGGTGCTGAAACAAGACGATCTTTAAGGCCAAGGGCCTCTTCCAGCCCAAGCCATTCTATGCTTTTATATATCTCATATCAAAAGCCAACAACCAACCTGTGTTGTCTTTTTCCATGAGATCCCTCATGTGAATAAAGAAAGCTAAAGGAAAATTTAGAAGCTTAAGTTTGGGGAGTATCAATTCAGTTTTCAAAAGGTGAAAGATCATGACAATTCTTGTATGATGTCTTGGTAAAGGGATGAAAACTAAAGCACCTAAACTAAAGAGTGAGTACAAGAGGCAGAATGGAGTAATTTTTCTCAGCCAGAGAAACATGTCTAGCAAGGATATGTCTTAGGAAATGCTGCATGAAAGCTGCAGTCATCATGTTTGTGTTAGGGTTATATGTTAGCAAGTACTGACAGTGGGTTCAGCATAGCCTTTTTAATAACCTCTCATCCCTACTGGGGACTCGGGTATTCCCTGCTGGTACACTTTTCAAGTTGTTTGCTCTTTTACCCCATCCTCTTTCAGGTCGCAGGACTCAAATGTTTGCTGTTAGGAAACTGTCCCTCCTCAGCCTAGCCTTTAAACTGGGCCTGAAGTAGGCCCCAAAAATGAAGTGGAGGGAAAGGATCTAGACTCGAATAGCTTGCTGTTACGTTGTACTTATTACTCAGGGAGTATTCAGTCCAGTGCATTCCTGTTGGAACCCTGAATCCTGAGAATTTCAGTCTTTCAGTTCTGACAAGCAATGATCCTCAAAAACACACTCTATTTGACCTGAGGCCCTGGGAAAAGCTCCTGAGATTTGGGATAATACAGAGGATACTGCTGTATGATTAAAGAAAAAAGTTGCATCATTGTGTGGAATATGTAGAGGGATATGGCGGATTCGCCAAAAGCGGCAAAAGCGAAGGCTCAGACAGACCCCAGGAGCACAGAAGGGGGGAGAGAGAGCTTGTCCCCAGCCAGTCTGCAAACCACGGAGCAGGCTGACCCAGGGAGGCAGGAGGTGGCAGAGCAGCCGAAGCCACCCCAGGCAGGTGAAAGAGAAGTAGGGGGCAATATCAAAGTGGCAATTTTAAACATGGAACCAGGAACAAGAAGTTGTAATTCCCTGCTGCCCATCACAGCAGCACAGGGTCTGGTGCCTCTCCTAGTGCAGGGTCTGGCAGGGTCTGGCACCTCGGTAACAAATCCCACAGCTCCCTGGCGACATCCTGGCATGGTTAATGTGTTACCTAGACACCTCCTGCAAGACTTGTTTCTGCAGCTGCATGAATGCGCGTGAGACTTTGTGTTTTCACAAGATGGCGATGTGTAATTCACCTCTTCCGTACAACAAGATGGTGGCTTGTAGTGTACTTTCTCCATACAATAAAATGGCAGTGCCCTGGTCACTTTCATGAACAACACCTACGTACTTCCACCTCCACCATCAAGCTGCTAGTCCTCCAACTGCAGGGCCACCTGTGGCCACTTCTATTATTGCACCCTCAGTATATATATATAATGGACAGGCATACAGACAACAGGATTTCTGCACAAGGGAAGACAGCATGAATGCAGCTTTGAAGCCAGAGGGAAAAGCATCTTTACAAGTCACAAATCTACAAAATGCAAACAATCTACAGAATGCAAACAGAGAATCAGTCACATTTTCTCCTAATTTAGGAGTATTTTCAGACAATGATCCAAACAATAATTCAAGCAGTTCTTCAGAAGATACACCTAACTTTACCAACTGGGCAAGGCGTTGAAAGAAGGGGATTTCCATATGGCAGCAACAGGAATGCTTGCAATGCCAATAATATATGGTAAAAGAAATGCAAATCCAAGATGGATTCCATAAACACATGATGTCCTCAAAGACTTGAGAAAAGCAATTAAAGACAGCAGCTTAAGCTCTCCATATTTCAAACAACTATTGAAAGGCATCTTTAATAACTACAATTTGGTGCCTTATGACTGTAGATACATAGCACCTATGGTGCTGACAGACTCACAGTTTATGCTATGGGAAGTCAAACGGAAAAGAGCTCTTGCCAAACTGATAGAGTCTTATGCCGGAGATGCAAATGCAGCTCTTACATAAGAAGAAATAGCAGGTGAAAAACCCCATGACAAACCAGAAGACCAAGCAGATTTGCCTCAAGGAGTGGTTAAAGACATCAAAGAGGCAGCTCGGAAGGCAACTTTGCAAATTCAACCTACTGGAATCCCAGAAGGTGTGTATAAAAAAGTAAAGCAAGGAGCATCTGAATCATTCAGTTCTTTCATAGACTGCCTTACTCAAGCAATAGAAAGACAATGGAGTGAGGAATTGGCACATCCTTACCTGCTCCAAAGTCTTGCTTTTGCTAATGCTAACGAAGAGTGCAGGCGCTTAATTACTGCCTTACCAGATCCATAGCCAACCTTGCCTCAAATGATAGAGGCCTGCAGCAAGATAGGCACTCCTCAACATACAGCAGCAACACAAGCAAACGCCTTAGGGGAACAATTTGGGAAAGTCCTCGAAGACGCAGACCAAAAGCTCACAAAAACCCTTGCTGCTTTCCATGTAACTCCTCACCAAGATGACTCCGCAGAAGTAATGGCAGCAAAACTCACCAAGAATACATATTTCAATGGGATACCTCACAGAATGATCCTTTGCTAATAATCGAATATATTTTCTTGCCTTAGAGATCTCCTACAACAATTTTTGCAACACTTGAAATGATAGCTCAGATCGTAATCAGAGCTAGGTCAAGGTTGCTGTCAATGGCAAGCAAATACTTTGCAATAATTTGTCTGCCATTAGAAAAAGAATATTTTGATTGGGCATTGCAAAAATCAGAACAGTTGCAAATTGCATTATTAGATTATTCAGGTACCTGTTCAATTCACTTTCCAAAGCATAAGCTGTTGCAGAAAAAATTAAGTTTCAGGGAAAAACTCAGGCTAAGTGAAATGCCTTTCAATGCAATAACATTATTCACAGACGGTTCAGGAAAAACACACTAATCAGTCATAACATGGCAAAACCCAGCAACAAAAACATGAGAATCAGACATTAAGACAGTAGAAGATTCTCCTCAAATTATGGAATTGGCAGCAGTAGTTAGAGCATTTCAATTATTTCAGAAACCCCTCAATCTAATAACAGATTCAGCCTTTGTAGCTGATGTGATCAAAAGAATAGAAGGATCACTCTAAAAATGTTGGTAATGATGATCTGTATCGTCTTGCATGCATGCAGCAGGTTATACAAAAGAGAAAAAACAAATACGTTATCTCTCACATCATAACACATTCTTCCCTTCCAGGATTCTTGGTGGAAGGAAATGCAGAAGCAAATAAATTAACAATGCCCATTGTGAACACCTTGCCAAACATTTTTGAACAAGCAAAACTGAGTCATGCATTTTTCCATTAAAATGCACAAGCACTTAGGCAAACATTTCAGATTAGCAAAGATCAGGCAAAAGCAAGCATAAATGCTTATCCTGACTGTCAGCTCGTGCAATCTCCCGTATCCACAGGCATGGTCAGTCCAAGAGGATTGTGAAGTCTGCAGTTATGGCAAGCAGATATCACAAAATACCCATCTTTCGGGAGATTAAAAAATATCCATGTATCAGTAGACACTTTCTCAGGTGCAGTTTTTGCCTCCTTGCACACAGAAGAAAGAGTGAAACATGCACATCAGCATTTTCTGCAAGCATTTCCATCTGTAAGTGTGCCTCAAGAAATAAAAACAGACCATGGTCCAGCTTACACAGCAAAAGAGCTTAATAAATTCTTAATGAATTGGGGTGTACGTCACTCTTTCAGTATTCCTCATTCTCCTACAGGGCAAGCAGTTATAGAAAGAACACATCACACCTTAAAATCTCTATTGGATAAACAAAAAAGGGGGAAGGCAGAGGCTATGCCTCAAATGCGCCTGAATAAAGTGCTATATGTTTTAAATTTTTTAAACAGCTTTTTGCAGAACCAAATCCACCAATAATTAGACATTTTTCCAACACCGCACAAACAAAGTTAAAGAAAAACCCTTTAGTTTTGATGAGAAATCCAGAAACAGGGAAAATTGAAGGCCCATTCCCACTAATAACTTGGGGCAAAAGGTATGCTTGTGTCTCTACGGGTGCTGGTCCAAAGTGGATTCCTTTAAAAAAAGTGAAGCCCTACAAACCACAGGAATATGCAGACATCCCCAAAAGCAGAGAAGCAAGCATGCAGATGTGAACTGCAGAGAGACCACAGCTGATGATTAACATCTTTTATCCCACATGCTGAAGCTGTGGACTTTGGGTTTTGTGCCAGTATAATAGTGTTGGAATTATTGGTACTGTAAAGCCTTGTTGAAAAGTACGTGGTGTGGATCGTGTTACGATTCAGAATTACAAATGAAGTGTAAGGCTATTGAAATTTTAATTGTAATAGGTCACAAGGAAGGAAATAGTCCTCATCTCCACAGTAATTGGAGAAAACCTTAGAGAGAATTCAAAGAGGTCCAAATTTGTGAAACTGAATACCTAAGAAATAATTTTTGTGCCTTACGATTTGCTTGTCTCAGAACGAGATTGATAAATGAAACCAAAAAGAAACATGAAACTAAATCAGGTATGATACTTGTGCCTTATTATCTCACTGTTTGCCTTAAGTAATGTGATCCTACCTGTGAATCAACCAAAAACTAATGTTTGGGTGACCGTAGCCAATGCCTCAGGTTTGGATACTATTTGTTTGTCTTATTCAAGTCCAGAAAAGCCATTCTCAACCTGCTTAGTCGGTTTACCAGTAGACAATTGGCCAATACCAAAACATGTCTCTTCAGATATTTCTTGATTCCTCAAGAATCCCACAGAGGAATGGGGGTGTTTGGACTTAATTTATTCTGAAGACACCCTATGAACCTCAAGAATTGGAAATCCTTGGCTCAGTAAACATGAATTTTTGCCTAATATTTCATTCTCCTGAGTCAAAACATGGTAAAAACAAAATAACAGATGTCATTCCAAATCATGCATTGTACAAAAATGTGACATCCTGGTGCAATTTCACCTCAGTCTTGCACACAGCACCCAACCATGTCCCTTTGCAATTACCACGGGGAGACTTTCCCATTTGTGGAGACAGAGTTTGGCCTGCCATTCCATCAAACCCCAAAGGTGGACCATATAGCATTGGGAAACTTACTTTACTCACATCTAGCGTAAAAATTATAAAAGAACATACGCATAGAGAAAAAAAGATTTGTCAATCAATATATCCCTGATTGTAATAGTGATTTTAAAGCTTGGAATTTTGGAAGGAGATTTGCTGCATCTCTTTTCACACCTCATCTTGCTGCAGGGATGGCTTTGAAACAATTGGATCAATTAGGCTGTTGGCTAAGTAAGAACTCTCATGCCATTTCTCACGCATTGAGCAATTTGTTAACAGATGTTCAGAGTGTAAGACATGCAACTTTACAAAACAGAGCAGTGACAGATTACCTTTTGTTAGTTCACGGACATGGATGCAAAGACTTTGAAGGGATGTGTTGCATGAATCCTTCTGACCATTCGGTATCAATAGACAAGAGCATTCAACAATTAGAAGGAAGTGTCACCAAACTTGGAGTTGAAAGAGGATCATAGTTGGATTATCTGATTGGTTAAGCCTCACTCCATTATGGAGAGAGCTGTTGAGAATAGGTGTGTATGTTTTGATTGTCATCATAGTCATCATGGTACTTATACCTTGTCTACTTCAGTGTATCCGACAATGGTTTAACAAAGCAGTTAAAGCAGTGTTCATAGTTCAAACGGGAGGGAGAGATGTTGGAACCATGAATCCTGAGAATTTCAGTTTTTCAGTTCTGACAAGCAATGATCCTCAAAAGCATACTCTATTTGATCTGAGGCCCTGGGAAAGGCTCCCAAGATTGTGGGATAATACAGAGGGTACTGCTGTGTGATTAAGAGAAAAGTTATATCACTGTGTGGAATATGTAGAGATGTAGAAAAATTAGGTTTGTAGTATATTAGTAATACATAGCTGACAAGATGGAGGTTTTTGGGTGTAGGTTTGTTCTTCCTTATTTCTTCTTCACAAGTCTGAGTGTTTTGCCATTGGGTCAAAAATCCTGCAATGCGGATCAGAAATTAATGATCACTGGTTTATAAGTGAAAATAAACTTGTTGGCATTTAATAATTGGACAATTTGGGGCATAAGTGACCTTGGAAGCAGACATCCTGCGCCATTTTTGCCTTGTTAACTTAGAAAGCAGTCTCTGTGTAGCTATGTTATAGATAAGATATAATAAACATCAAAGACTGAAGAAAAACCTTCATGTTTCCCGTGCCTTGATTCCAACTCTGAGTAAAATGGACTTGGAAAAGTAAAAGAAACAAACCAGAGACTGTAATACTTTCCCATTGCGTTAATAGCTTCCTACTGCTCTGGATGTTCATTAGTTTCCCCTGGATTTGCATTTGGTTTGAGAATTGCTTTAAGTGAAAAATAAAATTGGTTTTAGCTTGATAGGAAGCTCAATATCTATATGCTGGGTCTGACAATATGTTAGAATAACAAAATAATATGATGTGCTAGCAGCTATTTTGATTTCACAGAACCATAGAATCATTAAGTTTGGAAAAGACTTCCAAGATCGAGTGCAATCTCCGAACAATCTTTAGGTGCTTTGTCAACTAAAGCAAAGCACAGAGTACTGCTTCCAGTTATTTCCTGAATCCCTTCAGGGATGATGAATCCACCACCTCCCTAGGCAGTCCATTCCAATGTTTAACCCATTTCTCTTTCCATGGAGAAATTCATACTGAAACTTTATTTCCGTGGTTGTTTGTTCAGCTGGCAGAAGAGAGTTGCAGTTTATTGAAACTTGTCATTGTCTTCTCCAAATTGCAACCTCAAACAGAGGTTGGCACATCATTTGTTTTAGCCTCTTTCCTCAGGGAATGTAATTACACCTCACAGAGGATGGCGGGGAGAGCTGCGGTGCATAGTGGATCCCAGAGCTGTCCAGGGTCCTGACATGTAAGAAACAGCATATAGTGACCAGGTGGCCTTGGCTGTAGCAGGAGGTGGGCTAGATTATGTGAATTCTATGACGCTAAAAGCAAGGGAAGCACCGAGTCAGTAAGGAAAGACCTTTTTGTGAAATTAGTTTCCAGATGCTAACACGTAATTGTGCTATCTTGGTCTTAGGTTGGGTTGGGTCCCTGAGGCCTGGCCCCCCTGTTTGGCTGCATGCTCAGTAGAGGACTGAGCCCCAAAAGAACTTTCACAGAATCACAGAATCATTTAGGTTGGAAAAGACCTCCAGTGTCATTGATTCCAATATTTGAATGATCTCCACCTTGTCAACTAGACCAGAGTACTGAGGGCCACATCCAGGTGTTTCTTGAACACTTCTAAGGATGGTGATTCCACCACCTGCCTGGGCAGCCCATTCTAGTGCCTGACAAACTTTTCAGTGAAGAAATTCATGCTGATGTCCAGCCTGAACCTCCCCTGGCACAGCTTGAGGCCACTTCCTCTTGTCATGTTGCTTATTACTTGGGAGAAGAGCCCAACTAATACCGTCCCTGCCTAGTTCTGTGGGGTCCCGTGTGCCCCCAGAGATGCATGGGTGGGTTCACTAATATAGTTGGTGACAAAGTCAGGAAAGGTACTTGCATGCATTCTGGCAGGAGCATTTACTGCTTCTGCACTGCCAAAGGGTGAGGGGCAAATACAAACATAATAGTGAAACCCCCAGTTTTATCCAGGGGCGGGGAAAAGGTGGTAATAGGAAATGGGGACAAATGGGGGAGCTCTGGGGGAGTGGCAAGGGGCAGAGGCTAACAGCCAACTGGGGAAGCCAGACTGGGGTAGATTGACATAACAGAACAATGCATCCTGGGAGAAGCCTTTTTGGTCACCCTAACATAACGTGCGTTCACTGGCCAACACACCCAACCCCCACCTGTCTGCACCCTCTTTTCAGGCACTTGTAGAGAATGATAAGGTCTCCCCTGAGCCTCCTTTTCTCCAGGCTTAACATCCCCAGCTCCCTCAGCTGTTCCTCACAGGACTTGTGCTCCTGACCCTTCCCCAGTTCTGTTGCTCTTCTCTGGACAAGGCTTCATATAATCTTGCAACAGATGACACTTTCTGATTACTTTTCAGGGAAGCTACACCCTTATATAATGAAATGACTCTTTTCCCCATTTTAATCGTATGTTGCTAATTGTTTTATTATTGATGTAGAAGTGACTGTTGTTTATTCAGATCAGTTATGACAACTTATTCATGAATTATTCTCGTGCCTCTACATGAAAATTAAGTCTTGTTTTCATTACCAGAAAAAATAAATAGCTGATGGAAACTTCACTGGTTCTGTAATTGCAGTAGTTATTCCTCTCAACCTCCTTGGCCTTCTAAACTTCTGTTTTCATAACCTTTAGACATTACATGGCACTGCACTTCCTTCTAATTGCTTCCTTATTCGGTACACATGGCTTTTTAAACACTTTGGTAGTTGCTCATTATATGTAAATCTTTGATGCTGCTGACCTCCTTTTTGACTTTCCAGCAAGGGCTTTTAACCTTGGCTCTACTTCTCTTCAGAAAGACTGCCCTGAAGAAAGTGTTCTAAATGTAAACTTTTGCCACTGCTTAATGTGTAGTCTTTGAAATTCTTTGTGTTATTTTCTTTGTGTGCTGTTACCTACTTTTCAAGTCTTATGTGTCAGCTTTTCATGTCTTCTTAGTTACATGAGCCAGATCACGTGCCATATAGTTTTCTGCATGAAGGATAGAATAAAGGTGTAAGATACAGAGTGATACATTGGTAAATAGTCTCCATATGTGTTGTAAAATTTGGAATTTTTGAAGTCTGAAATTTGTTTTATAATAGTTATGTTTTGCCTCCTTATCTATAAGGTAAATGGAACTTTCTTAAGAGGCTTTATTTTTCTCATTAATAGAGGAGAAAAAAATGGAAGTGTGCAAGTATTAAAAAACATAAGCAGTGTTTCCATGCTGCTGAGAAACCGATCTCAGTGTTTAAACTCTGCTTAAACTCTAATTGCAGATGTCCTGGACAGCTCAATTCTTGCTACTTGTCTTTGGTGTCTTTTTAACCAGTGAATCTCAAAAGATGTCAATGATTCATCTGAGCTATATAGAGGTAAAGGAAAGGCAAGGCTCACTTGTTGATTAGAGGATCTTTTCCTTGTAGAGGTTCATTGTCTAATATACTGTCAAAATGAAAGTGTGTTGCTACTTTGATACCTCCAATGATAACTAAATCTATATTTTGATGCCTATATAAGTTGATTAATTACCTTTGTTGTAGCTGGTAATTCATATCAGTGGGATCAGGAATTAAGAGATCCATTCCTTTCTGTAAGTGTTATTGTCCTTTCTACAAGTAGGATTGGAAGCTGTTTTTGTTTTTTATGAGCTGAAACTAACCTTATTTATTGCATATACTGTGTCTTGCTAATAAGATTTTGAAGAACATGAAATTGTTGATAAACTCTTTGTAAAACTGGGAAAAGTAAACAGTACCCGTTACTGAACAATGGTCTTGCAGAATTTCCAGATATCTTCCTTGCTGTCTGTGTGTTGTCCCACACTGCCACAAGAGAACAATTCAACATTCTTTACTTATTCCTACAGCAGACATAAGTAACAGATATCCTGCAATTTCCCCTATTCGTTTTTGGTTTCTGCTTGCTACTCAAACTATATATCTTGAAATCTCTGAGGGAGAAAGTACAGGCAGAGTTGGAGGACTTTGTCACTTGGCACTTACATTATTTGTTTTTGTCTTCGTTTCTCTACCTGGAATGTAACAGTTATTTAGTTTTATAAAGGCTTTTTGTGCATGTTAGTGTGTGCCTACTGAGAGTAACTTCCTCAGCCAGGATACTGTGCACTGCAAGGCAGGGGATTAACCACCTTGAAGTTTATACTGCATTTTCTCAGACCTGCAGAAAAACTCTTTAAACTGTCATAAGATAACTACTTGGGTTGTTTAATAGATTTGCATGACATTAAAAATGTAGTTTTCTCCCCAGAAGTGATGACTTGTGTTCATCCTTGTTTCCATGAAACACACAGTCAAAACTTGAAAAGGTTTTGGTGCATTTTTTTTGGCTTAAGCTTAGAGCATTTTTTTGGCTTAAGCTCAGATCCCTGGTGTTTACAGATTGATACACAGCTTTTTCTCTTCTGCTCAGGCTTGGGGCAGATTAATAAACAGGGAGATAAGTGCTGGAATACCTGCTGTTCTATGTGTCTTTCTGCCACCTAGTGCCAGTGATCTGGGAGGTTGTGTATATACTGGACCATGCCAGCATTTAACTTGAGTCATCTGAAATATAAGAGGAACCCTGTTAAGTACCTGCCTCCGAAGGTGCTGGCAAAGCAGAGCAGGGCTGACAATCCCACACAGAGGATAGTGGTGTCCTCTGAGCCTCATGGCGTCTGGTGGTGTCAGGAGATAAGGGAAAAAAAAGGATTTGATGAGTGTTCCTGTGGATGTTGGATGAGTTTAGTGATTTGTCCTGTGACTTCAGTTTAGCTTTATCATTTAGGATTTAAAAAGAAAAAATCAAAGGAATCACTCAAGAGTATGAGAAGGTGGTGAGAGGAAGCCAACAGAGGCAGTTGTTTATGGATTCTGGTTATGCTATTCCTCAAGGAATTGATACATTATTTTTCCATTTTCCACTGGGTGGTGACTCCACAGAATATTTAAATGCAGCTATTTAGGAAGCAGCATAAGCTCTTCTTGAGGCTTCCCAACTGTGGAAGTGTTGGAAACTGTAACATCTCCTGGAATGAGACACCCTTCCCACCCCCACAATATCACCAAATGATATTTTCTTTTTATAATTTTTAAGACAAAATTTGGGGTCCTAAGCATTGCAGGTCATAAAGTTTGGATCCAGAAATCTTGCAGATCTTTGGAATTTCTCACCCATTTATTCTTTTTGTCTTGTCAGGGAGAATTTCTTTGCCATTGCCAGAGCATTTATTGTTTAAAATACTGTCTATGATATACAGTCAGTAGTCTGTATATTACTACTGGATATACCGTTCCAATCTACAAATGTGCTTTTTTTAATTATTTTTCCGTAATCCCCACACTGTGCTGTCCTGGCTGTATGGAGGGTGACTCTATTGAATTAATTGCCACATCAGCAGTTTGAAATGTTCATTTAACTCCAAGCAAGTGCTCCCTTGCAGTGACATCATGCTGGGCAGAAAGCTATTAAAGATTACACCATTTTGAAGTTCCTACTTAAAGTACAGCTGGAAGCAAAAACTGCCGGCTTAGTCGGTGCTACTCTGTGCTTTATGTGAATAATGTTGCAAAAGTGTTCTCTCTTTAGTGTGTGGCTGCTCTGCAGGTCATGGATCTTTCTGGATAGCAGAGCTTTTCCTGCAGCAGCACAGCAAGACCTTCAGTCTTCCAAGTGATCTTTTGCAGCTCTGTGTCCCTGTGTAAATAGTTCCTGAGGTTCTAATCGCATGAAAAACAACACAGCCTAAAGTACATATTTGTAAAGAGCACAAAATTTGCATAAGCTTGAACATTGAATTCCACTTCAGGGCTGAATAAAGACACCACTGTCATGACTGAGTTATGTGGACCTACAGAGGAGCTTGTCCTACCTGGACAACTTCTGTACTAACAGTGAGCTTCAGGTTTCAACATGTACTAGTTGGCAGTGGCAAAATAAACTGAAGAAGGTAGCTGGAGGTCCAATGTAGGATCTCTTCCTTATCTCCTTTCATAGTCACTGGCACCATTTCTTCTTGTAATAATCACATTTTAATCAGAGCCCCACCTGTTCCAGTGAGAGAGAGTAGGTTTAGACTAGATATGTGGAATTTGAGATTTTTTTCTGTGAGGGTAGTGAGGCAGTGGAACAAGTTGGCCAGAGAAGTTGTGGATGCCCCATCCCTGGAAGTGTTCAAGGCCAGGTACGTTTGGATGGAGCTCTAAACAACCTGGTGTAATGGAAGGTGTCCCTGCCCAGAGGTGTTGGAACAAGATGATCTCTAAGGTCCCTCCCAACCCAAACCATTCAGTGATTCTATGTCTGTTACCTTGCTGTCACTAGTCACTCATTGCTCTGGGCTCCTGCACCTGGTTAAGGTATGACTGGAATTTGGCTGGAGAGGGAATGAGTGGAATGGAAAGAACCACAGCCACTCCATACATTTCCCTAACAGAATACACTTTCCCTGACATTGGTGGGTTTTTGTTGCCAAGCCATCATGTCTTGATAGCTCTGTAGAACAAAGGGATGCATCAGACAGAACGTAATTTTTAAACAATGAAGAAGGAACTTGTGCCACCCTGCAGTGTCTTACAGTGTGAAAAGCCACCATGAACTCTCAGGGTTCTGCTGGCTCCTTAGGAAATTCAATAGAACTCCATGCTTCTCATCAGGATGCTGCCTTCTCAAAAGGCACAGCAAAATCACCGCATCTCTTTCAAATTTAAAATGCTTATTTAAAAGAAAAATCATTCTAATTCATGTTCTCAGTGTTTTCAATTGTTTTTATATCTTCAGCATTAAAGCAGAGGCTGAATATAGTAATTTTTCCTGGTTTTCCAGCAAGAACTTGGTTTCTGATTAAAGTCTTTAGCAGTGAGTGGACAGAAAATCAGTGCATTAACAACATAACAATGGAATCAAATTTATTTAGAATAGCATTATCTAAAATTATTTTTTGTTACTATGTGTAATGTTCTTTTAACTGATGACAATGATTTATTTCTACTTAGATGAATGATGAAATTGATCAGTGAATTGCTTGAGAGATGCTTTGTTAAATTAGTCCCATATTCAATTGTGAGTCTTCAGTCTATTGCTCTGTGTGCTTATTTGTCATTGAATTTGCAGGGGGATGTGCAGGTTCTTCTTTTGTTTACATGAATATGAACTAGAACACCTTCACTGATTCTCGGTAGAGTTTCATTGTTTAAAAAAGGGAAAATGAGACAATGGGGACTTCCTGTCTTTGGTTTTGTTGGGAGATACCTTTTAAAAAAATGCCTTATACAATTCTTTTAAAATTACTTGACTTACATTTAAAGGGAATTCATCCTGCTTATTTCGAGTATGCAGGGTGTTACTATTTAAAAATATTTGTAAATTATATGGTAATTATTGCTTAATAATGGAGATAAGTTGGTGATTTTTTTTGACATTTTCTCTATCAGACTTAATAAACTGAGGCTGGTTTTTTCCAGTCCGCCCACAAGACTCTGGCCATTCATAAAAATTTTATGAATAAAGAAAACAACATATGTGTTGACAATGAAAATAACAGTTTCAGGAAGCTAATATTAGTGGAAATGCTTTTGTTACAACTATGCTGCCTAAAGCCAGCATTTTTTAGGCTAGCTTAGAATTCTAAGGAGAAAAACAACTGAGCTTTTTTGGACCATGTAGCATAAATGACAGCTGGGTCCCTTTAATGTGAGCATTTACATGCTGTCAACTATGAACTGAAAAATTGCCTATCAAAGTGCTGTAATGTGGAAGGTAAAAAAGGAAAGCATTAGAAGAAGTGAGGCATATGTTTCATGGTTGCTTATGGGCAACACTTGAGTCTAGGACTTTTATCAGTTTTGTTTGTCAGGTCAGTCTGTGTTTGCTTGGACAAAGAGTTCCTGGAATGTCCCTGCAATCACAGCAATAACACCGATCTGTGATTTGAACGTCTGAAGACGTGTGCAAGATAAATGCAGGTTTCTTCCAGGTCATCCTAAGCAATTGCTTTTCATTAAGCTGAAGGCACCTGAAACGCCACCAAACAACAGAGACAGTTAATCCTTTGGACTTTGCCACCCCCTACACGCTGGTAATGGCACTAGAATGATGTCTTTTGCTTAATGTCTGTAGAAAGTTTAAAAGTTTGGTCTTTCGACCATTTTAAGCTGAAGAGTGGCGTGTAGACTGTGATGTCTGTACCATGTCCTGAATTTTCAGTACTTTGCTGGGGGAGGCAAAAGTGCCTGTGGGCATGATGGGCATGGTGGCTTTCCACAGAGGACTGCGTTCAGCGTGGTTTTCCTCCTGTGTCCATAGAGCGAGTGGATCTTCACAGATTAGGCAGAGGGACAACCATGATATAATCTGCCCTTTCTACTTTCATTTGGCTCCTTCACATGACCTTGTCAGCCCTGATCTTGTTCTCTTGCTTCTTAGACTCTCTGAAGTGATACCTAGTTTAAGATGTGAACGAAACTTGGGAATTATTTTGCTGTTAATCAGTAGCTATAGCTTGGAAGGTGTGATTAAGTAGTTGCATTGTAAGACTTGTGGAAATTTATAGGCTTGGCTAATCCTTTGTTTTAAGGGAAAGGGAGTGCTATTCTGAGATGAATAGGCAATTTGGATAAGAGCCACCAGGAGTGAAGTCAACAGGACTGAACAGTAAATGGGCAAAGAAAAATCAGAATGATAAGAATATAGGTAGCAAATAAGGGCTTGTTTAATTAAAAATGAGTGTAATTTGGAACCAATGTGTGTTGATGCCTTTTTTTGTTAAAATGTAGAAATTGTGTGTATTTACACAATTCATGGGTTCCCACCATGCTCCCTACTTTGCACAAACTAAAAAATATAAATATCTCACTTTGGTGTGGAAATTTTCTGTATACACCAGGGTAGCAAGCCTGTCTTCAGGATAACAGGAGTTATCAAAGAGTTTCAAAACTTCATCAGATTTTGGAAAACAAAGTACATATGCAAACGAGAACTGATATTATCATCTCTGACCAGAACAGGAAATAAGCTTCCCTTAAAGGACAGCAAATCATCTCAAGCAGTATTAAAAGCTGTTTGCAGCTCGCAGAATTTGGAAGCATTTCATATCTACTAAATGTCTATTAGGCTAAATGTCTGTATGGGGGGTCTAAAGGCACAGAATATATGTGACAGTGCCCACTACTCTTAAAAGCAAGAGTTAATGTCTGCTGGCTTTGTGGTTTGGCACAGCCTTTGCATAACCAGCTGTTATGAAAGGAGCTTTCTTGTATCTTGAATAAGAAAGGTACTGTTACTTATAGAACATACCAAGTCTGTATTTCCTCTGCTTCCCACCCCCACCCCTTTACACGGAATGTGAGCTCTCATTTGATCAGGGTCACCTCAGAGATGAGACGTCCTTTGAATATCAATATATGCTCCTGGTTCAATAACTGTAAATTTAAAAATGTTCTTGAGAAGGCAGATGCAGGACAAGAATGCAGCTGCATACTTTGTATTGCTCTGCTGTGCTATTAGTACATTCCTAACCATAGCTGGGTCTCAGGACATGAAAATTTGCTTTTCTGCTTAAGCATATCTTAATCCAGTTAGTATTTTCATTTAAAAGCAGGTTGTGACTTTATACAAGCTGAACGGAGTCTAGTTTGCAAAGAAAAGTAGGCAAAGCAAGTAAATCTAGGAAGAAGAGAGACAAGAAAGCAGGAATAAGTTCTAAAAATGCATAGTCTGTGCTGTAATACTGGGTCTTTTCTGGACCATGTCCTGTGTTGCAATCCTGGTGAATACATGATGCAATGTCAGATACTGCTCTGTACATGCAAGTGAGGCCACTCAGCGAGAATTGTTCCGTGATGCTGCATCCTCTCTCCCTGGCATCTTTATTCTCAGAGGCCTGTGCAGTAACTCCTGTCTCTGTTGCAAAGTCAGGCTTTGACAAGTTTGATAAATAAAATTCCCTGCACGATTTTTTTGTTTGAGGAGAATATTAACTCTTGTATTGTACACAAATCATATTCTGTAACTAAATCACACTGCTCTAAATTCACATGTCTCTTCACCACCTTTTTTTTTCATATACTGGGCTGCTCTAAGTGCTGTGTGCTGCTTTAATGATTGCCCCAAGCTCACAAAAAGGCTTGGGGCTTACAAGAACATGTCCCATCCACAGTTTTGAGATCCTCTGCAATGAGGACTATACAGATCTAATATTTTACTATGCTTGGTGCACGGGATCCCATGACCATTTGACCTTGCACTTTCATGCCGTGTTTAGGAGCTACAAGAGCTCCTCAGCTAAAATTGTCCCTTTCTAATTTTAATTTATGCTAATACTAACTTGTAATGTGTCTGGGCAACTGGCTGTTTAAGGAGCTGCTGTCAAGCTCCAAATGTCTTTGCCTAAGGCTTTGGATTGACCTGTCCCAGCAACATAACCATGGAGAGAGCCAGGGTGACTCCAGATTCCCAGTGCACTTCTGTCATTACAGCATTCCCTGTTCCTCCCTTCCTTTCTTCCCCAGAGGTGTCTTTTGTATATCAGCTCAGGAAGTCTGCTTTCATGGATTATTTTTTTCCTGTTTTCCTGGTTGCCTTCTTTCCCCTGTGTCCTTGCAGCTTGCCTGGAAGGCTTGTGAGCTGTCCAGCTTTGGTCAGTATCTGCATCAGGTCTTCAGGCAGTTTTGGTTTTGCAGAAAATCACCTTCTTTATCACGTTTGTTGCATCCTGGTTTTGGGAGCGGGGATCAGACCTGTTATACATGCACTTACCAGCTAATTTCTGTACCTTTTTTTTTCTTCACTCCTAATTCTCCTTTTTCTTTTTGTCACTTTGAGCCCTAACAGCTCTCAGGGTTTTCCAGGAATGGCTGCTACAAAGAGGTTTGTGTTCTCTGTAAAACTTGTCCTTGTTTTGTGTTGCTAGGCTACTCCCTTCCAGCTGCCACTGAAGAAATGCTCTGTGGTGGGAAACGGTGGGATCCTGAAAAAGAGTGGCTGCGGCAAACAAATAGATCAAGCAGATTTTGTCATGCGGTAAGACAGAAACATTAATGACACATTATCCCCCCCTTAGCACTGCTAAGCCTCAGACTTTTCAAAGCTGTTCATTTGGGATTAATAAATGATAATTTGCCTTGTTGCCCTGCCTTTGCAGGATGCTTTACACAAGCAATTTAGGTCAAAGTGTAAGGAGAGACAAAAAAAGGAGTTTTGGCTTGGTTCTGCAAAGGGGTATGGGGTGTGGGGACAATTTGCTGATCAGTAAAGTTGTGACAACTTTTGCAGTGTCACGGGAAGGTACTGAGGAGCTGCTTTTCTCATCATTTATTCAGTGATAGCCAGAGTGTTTCATCCTGCTCTATGCTCTGTCCTCTGAAACTGAATGTCATCTATGCAACCCATGGAACTCAGAATGAGTAGGGGCTGATTTATGGGGCAAGGCTTGAACTAGTACAAGCTAAAATCTTCCTGTGTTTTTCTTCCCTCAAGACTGACTTGTGGCTGACTGTCTGAGGAAAGGCCAAACCTCTTCCCTTGATGTGAGGTTTTTGGGATTCCTCACATTTCCTTTCCCTCCAGCCTTCCCTGATGTATAAGAACCTGTCAGGAGAGATGCTGAACCAGCTACTGCTTTCATAATTAAATTTGGCACTTTTTAGGTCTACAATCCTTATGGAAGAAAGCCAGAAATTAGTTCCTCCCTGATAAACATGAACAAGAGAAACATTGTGGGGGAGAAACTGGAGGAATGCTCCAAAACATATCAGAATTGGAGCTTCTTTGGATTTCAGAGGAATGTATAATGAACATCCACTATAACAGGTCTCCTTATTAGATCCTGATGGCTTATTATAAAACCATACAAATTTGCTCTAAACAACGACTGTAATTTCTGGTTTGCATCTTAGAGACCAAAAATGCCTTCATTATTAAATGTCTGCTAAAGCAAAGAAACAGAACACATTAAAGGCAAAGGGAAACATATACTTGGAGCATTTACAGAAGACAAGATGTAAAGCACGGGGAGAGAGCAGCACTCTGATGGCCATTACTGCAAAACTCCTTAGGTATTCCATCAAATAAATACAAGAAACTGCAGCATATATCCATGATTATATTTTCTAGAAATTGAAATGCTGTAAGAGTTACAATCAGTTACAAAAACAACAGAAGTTTAAAAACAGAACAAAACAAGAAAACAGCAGTTATTTTAGCTTGATCATAAAAACCCATTTCTCTGCAGCGAGGGTAAAGCAACCATTATAAGTACAGAGCTTGTTTTGATTTAGAAATAAGTGATAGGGAGAATCCTGCAAAATCCCAGTCACTGTCTGCAGGCTCTGCTGTATTAGTGACATGAAATCATATTTATGGTAAATGTTTCAGTTTTTTTGGGTTAGAAATTAATACACTGCTGTGAGAAATTATTTTTACAGTGAGGGATAAAACAGGAATTAGATTATTTTTTTGAAATCTGATTGCCATAATCTGAGAGCTGAGAGAGAAAGAGCATAATGTGACTTCCATAGCATTTTTCATTTTTTTGAAAAGAAATTTGTGTAAAATCTTCCAGTATTTCTGCTGTGTGAAATGTCCTGCCAGGTTTTGCCCTTGTTTTTTAACTCCCTTCACATGAGTTTTGATTTCACTTATGTGTATTTCCCTAAGCTTTGTCATGTGAGAGAAGATGGCTGCAGTCATATGTTGTAATTGCTAAGGTTATTTAATGAGTTTAAACTCATCTGGTTGCTGAGCATCTTCTACAAACACAGTTGTTCCAACAAAGAGATGAAAAGAGTAGCAGTTTTCAGTCCCTAAGGCACAGCAAGCTGCATCTGCAATGAGAAAGGGGCATATGGTCTGCATGTTTAGGTATTGTGGTTATAGTGGGCTCTTCTTCTGATTTTCAAGTTTGTAATTCTGATTTCTAAGGAAAAAAAAATATTTCCCCCCTCCCTGCCTGCAAATGCTTATTTTAAGAGAGAAGTGTTGGGAAGGAGTCCTAAATCATAACTCTGTTTTTCATGTAGTTAATTCTCAGTACCAGATATAAATAACAGCAAGAGAATTTTAAAAATAAAGTTTCTTGGTATGACTTGTACTTGTATGTTTCTTGGTATGATCTTGTACTTCAATGTGTTCCTCACCTGCACAACACTTAGCACTCTGCTGACCTATCCAAGAAAATAACTGGGAAGGTCAAGCAACTGATTTCCTGCAGTTTCCTCTGGATACTCAGGCTATTTCTTAATGTTTCCTGCACAGTAAGGTGGGAATTCGACTTACTGATGAAAGGAATTAGATGTGTTTAAATAATGCATCTGTGACTGGTTTATGAAAGAACTTTCGTTTAGATGCTGAGATGATAAAAACTAGAGTGAGATCTTAGTCCTTCATAATGCTTTTAAATAAACTTCAAGCAAAAATGTTTTTTTTAAAGCTTGTCCTATGAGCTTGTGTTTAAAGCAGGGAGCATTAAATTGTGATCTCCCAGAAGTATTTAAGCCACCTCTCTACCCTAAGGCTAATTACCTATGAATCATTCTTCACAAATATTTGTTTGACTTTTATTTTATTTTACTTTATTTTAAGAAACTCTTTCTTGTTAAGATATTATCCTTTTTTTTGTCTGAGAATTAAAATTTCCTTACACTTCTTGCCTTGCTATTTTTTTCTTTTTTTCCTTTTTTTTTCTTTTTTTTTTTTTTAATCAATGATTACAGTTTCAGAAACCTCTTTTTTTGATTTTTTTTTTCTGTCTTCTTTTGAAATTTTCTAGCTTCTCTTAAATTGTGGTAGGGTGAACTAGAAGCTTTTTCATGACTGAAATCTCAATACGTTGTACACATCTTAACAAATACAGTCATGAAAAGGAGATGTTCTTGAGAATTTTGTGTTTCGTGGCGAATGTGATTGAATTCATCTATGTTCCATGTAGGTAGGACATTGCTGTCCTTTTCCTTGATGAGAAATGATGAGAATTTAAGGTTTTGAGAGCTGGTCTTTATATGCAGATAGATGCTGATAATAGCACCACTGTGGTTTTGCTTGGGTTTTTTGGTTGGTTGGTTTGGTTTTGTTTGTTTGGGGTTTTTTGAGTTAACGAAAACTGCAGAGAGAAAACCCCAACCCCCAACAAAATAAACAACTAAAAGCCTTTCTCTGAAAAAAATTACAAATTCTTCTTGTCTCTCAGAATCATGGTTTCATTTGTGCCTTTCAATCACTCTAAATACTGATCATGTTTTTTGTTTTAAATGAGAAATTTGAAATAAAAAAATCATGAGAAAACAGTTTTTAGTGTAATTTTTATGTATGGAGTAGATTTCTCCTGACTAAGTTTTGGGGCAGTGCATAGGCTTGGATACTGTTTGAATGTATCTTTATCTCCTGCACCTTCCTCCTTCTCCTAGGTCTTTACAAGCGAGCTTTTAGGACTGTTCACTGTGTGGATTTTTCCCTCTAGCTTTGGATTTTTTTTGATTTTTGATTCTCTGCTTCCCTAAGTAAAATTGTTCAATTGCTTTGGCTTTATTCCATTATCACTGTCCACCAGAACAAGATTGTGAGCAGAATTGACACACACATATTTAAAAAGCCACTTAATTGTTTTTTCTCTGTGTTTCTCGGTAAATTTTGTAAGATGATGGTACCCCACAGTGTAATATTTAAAATGCCAGTTATAATACTTGTAATACCACAGAGTGGTAGTATTAATCTGGAGCCTGATATTGGTAAACAAGACAAAAAAGAGTGAAAACCAGAATTTTATAAGAGTTTGAATTTTAAAAACCAGTTTTTCTATAGATAGTAACAGCCTTTTCCACAGCCTTTCAGCCTGTCAGAAAAGTCAAGTATATGCCTTTGCTTTCACGTAGCAGCTACATAGATCTTATCTCTGCAAAAGGTTTTATTTCTCTATTTCCCCACAATCTGGTACAAAAATGCTTATAGGTGTGGTGCAGTAGGGAACAATTGTAGCCTGGTCCAGTAATAGAGCATTTTTACATTTTTTGAAGCCTATCAGTCCTGAATGTCATTTAAAACCTTGACTGTCTTTATGTGCAGGTGCAACCTTCCTCCTCTTTCCAGTGAATACAGCAAGGACGTTGGATCCAAAACCCAACTGGTGACTGCAAATCCCAGTATAATTCAGAAAAGGTAGAGAGCATATTTTTCCTTTTCTGCTTGGGGATAGACAAAAAGAAAAATGCTTCATCTGTGTTACAGAAATTAGTGCATCAGAGTTGTGTTCTTAATAATCTGATCCTGGAAGGGGATCTGGAAAAGGTGAAATAGGCAATGGTTTGGTGTTAGGTGAAATAATTAAAGACTAAATCTCTGATATTATAAGCAGGGAAACTAAGGGAGGTATGTATGGGTGCCCCAAACTGCTCTGCTGGATAGGCCAGGTGGCTGCTGCACACAGTTAATGAAGATGCTAATTTGGATTTCTCTTTGTTTCAGCAGAGATAACCTCTGGGTTCTCACTGCCTTTGCATTATTTGTTTGATACTGACTTACAGAGTGTAAAAGGGGTTAGGACTGCTTGGCAGGGTGTGATCATACAAGCTTCACTTTCTTAGGAAATTGGGACAAACTGTGTTGTTTATTAGAGTTGATTGAAATTCTCCTAATGTCAATTGCTGATGAGAGTGGGGAAGAGGGAGTGGGGAAAAAAATGTCAGAGCTATCTCTCTGATTTTGTCTTCCTGAATTTTTATTGCCATGTTCTTTGTTTATCATCTGGAATGAGGTAGGTTGTTCTCAGGCAAAACAAGATCTGGTAGTAACCTGTTATGTTCACTGGAAAACATAAGAGAAAAAATATAAACCAAGGGGATGAGCAGGAAATTACTAGGCATAAAGAAATGTATAATGTGAGCACTGGGAGGCAAAGGATTGTGAAAGGAAGCGAAGCAGGGAAATTAAATACATGGTAGAAAGCCAGGTGTTTTAAAAAGAAGAAAGACACTGCCTTGGAAATGGATGTTTGAGGGTATTTAAATGTAATTATTTTTCCTCTTTCAGAAATTGAAGGGTTCTCTAGTTTTGTGTGTGGAAGAGATGACAGTCTTTGACAGAGTATAACAGAGAGAGCAAGCAAAAGGGAAATGGAGTAATAATGAGCTTCAGGAGCTGATTGCAGGCAGAGAGTGCCTGAGTAGGAGAAGGCACAGAAATGCATGTGGGATGAAATCAAAGCAAACTCCCTTTGGCAGGGGATGGCACCAAGTGCCAGGCAAAATCAGGGAGTTACGCAGGGCAGTGGACCTGAAGACAGGGAATCTGAAAATCCTGTGGTATGTAGATAGTTAATTGATTTATGAAGTGGAATGAAATGGCCAGAACATCCCATCAAGGAAAGATCTGTTTGACCATGGCATTTGGGATGAAATGAAGAGGAGCAGTGTGAAACACAAAGCTTGCAGAGGGTTTTACAGTTTTCAAGGCAGAGAATTATTTAACTCAGGCATATTTGGTTTGCACCCTCCCCTCCATCAGGGCCTGGAGTAGAAAGCTGACTGTAGTTATTACTTTTGAACAGAAAAGGAAAAAAGTTTTAGTGATGCTTCGAGGAGACTGTGGAGCTACACTGGAGAGACAGTGGAGTTTTCCAGCAAGATAGGAAGGACTGAATGAGGACATGCTTGTTAAAGCAGATGGAGAGAGTGAGGCGCTACTTTGTGAGGGGTGGATATCACAAGGAGGAGTGAAGGGCAGTAGGAAATCGGAAAAAAGAAAGAGAGGAAGGAAACAGTATTGTGATTAATGTCAGTTTTCAAAGTGAGTGGACAGTAACTGTGATGCAAGACCTTGGATGAGAGAGTATTGTGGAGTGTTATGTGCATGGGTATTGAGTAGGGAGAAATACACAACCAGTAACTGAGAATGACATATAAGAAATTCATAGCACTGAAATTGGCAGAAGCCTCTTTTGAGGCTTTGCTTCCTCTGCCTGGTCAGAAGGAAATGTATTAATTATTAAAATTTTGTTAAATAATTGACTGATATTTCCTGTGTGTTGCCCAAAGTCATTATTTTATCTCCTGCGTGTTAAGTTAGCGTGGGGGGAAAAAGGTTATATCTTGAAAGTTAAAATAGAAAAAAAAGACTACAACTCTGTCATCACTCTTATAGAAAGAAGTTTTTTGAGGAAGTAAGGTTGCTTATACGTCCAAACTTTCATGAAATTCAAAGACATTCAGATTTGTGACTGATGTATCTGTTCCTATGCTGTGAGTTATCTAGTATCACATAATGGAATTATTCATTGTCATTCTTCCCCTCTTCTCTTGTCCTTACTTGAAGTATGTTGATATTGATGAGACTTGACATCTCAATTACTTCTCAAGTGTCTTATGGCAGGTTTAGTAAATTGGTCCTGCAACACCATTCACGGTTTCTAAAAGATTTACCCTTACCAGATAATTTATGGTGACGCACGTTGAGTAGGGCAAAGTTTTCATACCAGGGATGTGGAAGCAATTTCCTGTGTGGTTCTAAAACCAGAATAAGTGCCTTTAGAAAATGAAATTGTTGGCAGTAATTATTGCTGAGATACCATTTCCCTCTCAATTTAGCACCTTAAGATGGAAGAGTCACTATTTTAATCTAGGAGTATACTGAATTTAAAAATTACTTCTAAACATTGCTTTTTGCAAAACTTAGAGATCAAGTTCCTACTCTGTTTTCAGCAGTAAATGTGACTATGCAGGTAGTACAGTTTTCACTCGTAGAATATTTTGCTCCGTTCTCATTTTGGTTTGAATGTCCTACCCTTTGAATGTCCCACCCATTTGGGTTAGGGGAATGTCCTACACTAACTTCAATTAGTTTAATACAGGAGAACTGACAATAGATGTACTGTTGCAGAAATCTTCCTGTCTAAGAGGATGTGTGATGACTGTCCCAGTTTCTTTTTTTGTCTAAAATTTTTCACAGGCATCTCTCTTCAGTTAATATTGGAACTCGCAGTTCTTCACTCCTGTGTGAAACTCCTTTTTCTACTTTGCTTTCAAAACTTTTCTGCCAAAGCCTGTGTTGAGGTTGCAGTTGGGATTGAAATGTTGCATAAAGCTGCTCCTGGGGTCAAGGTGACCTCTCCCACCCTCTAGCCCTGAGTGTTGTTCTGGGACCACAATCCCGCATTTTTGATGTTTTCAGTTCTTTCGCCTACCATCCTACTCAGCTTGGCTTTGTCTGCAGGGAACCACTTTGTAGGCAGAAGATTATTTTATATTGTCCTGGGTTTTATTTTCTTTCCAAGAGTAGCTGCTGTAAGTCCCTACTAGGAAAGAGACAGTGCGGTAGCGAGACCTGTGATGTGCCTACAGCCATTCTTAAGACTATAGGAAAAATCAACAAAGTTATGTCACTTACAGAGGTTGTTTCCATATTCTGAACAATTGTCTACAGCTGTGGAGAGGGACGCATCAGTGGACATAAAAATGCTTAAGAGGAAGTGATGATTTTTGACCAATGGCATAAAGACTTTTAACTAAAAAATACTATGAGTTTCTGGATGTGGATTATTATCTGTTTCTAAAGTCACTATATCTGGGCTGTTTGGGAGAAGCAAATTTTATGAATTTCTTATCATCTTCAACAATTCTTGCAAATGTCATACAATAATAATTTGTCTAAACTTCTAATTAAATTTGCAAACAGATGCTGTTTGCAGCAGTATTTCTTTCTAGTGCCATGTCTGCTTATCTAACTTATGCATATTTATATCATCAATGACATGGATATAATACTCCAAATAGATGTCTCCCAGAATTCAGGGAGATTTAGACCAGCTGATGTTTGTTGGTGAGTATTTTATCCATGAGCTGTGTGTTTCTGGCCTGTGTGGAAATACGAACTTCTGTCACTGAATGGGAGCATTTTCCTTTCAGTAAATTAATTCACCTTTTTGATCTCTGTTATATTTGACAAGGTTTTGCTGCCTCCAGTGTCTTGCACTAAAGTCTGATGAAGGAATCAGACTAAAGACTAACAAATGCAATGATTCTGCCTCTCAGCTTGGAAATGCCAGTTAAATATTGCTGCTGTTTATTAGGTTCCCAGGGATTTTGAGTGGGATTAAATTTTCTTTCTGGTGTCCTCTACATTTTAGAGGCAACTAATAATCTTGCCTGGATTCAGTCCTGAAGACATCTCTGAATCCAACTGACTTAAAATATTAAGAATAAAAAGATGGATTGAAGCAATAACTTAATTTGATAAAAGCTTCCTTTGTCTTTGATTAAACAAATGTACAATATTATGCTGTCGCAAACTGTCCACTGCGGCTTTGTGGTGACAGAGTGCAAGGTGCCACGACCATCCTAAAAGTGTCTCCAAAGTGAAGCCGCCTTGGCAGGACCACCACACACTCACACACATGCACGCACACATGCATGGATAGCTCTAGCAATATGAGTTGATGGCAAAGAGGCAGGAAGGATCTTCATATGGGTTGCCACAGGAGGATTTTAATGCAGCCACACTCATGAAGGGTTCCAGGGATGAAGACAAAGAACAATAGGGGATCCAGGTTTAAATACAGGAGCAGATCAAGCATCAGGAACCAGTGATCTGAGGGCACAGGGGTGGTACACAGGCGGGACAAGGGTAAGGGAACCAATGTGGAAACCCTGAGGGAGTGGCAATGGTGCAAGGGCCAATGGGGGGAACCTGGAGAACCTTCTAGGGCAGGAATATATAAGGTAACAAGGGGCGGGGAGGCCACAGGCCAACCAGGTAAGCGGAACTGGGGTACATTAACATAACGGGCCAAAGCATTCTAGGAGAAGCTTCTTCTGTTCACCCTAACCTGGGAAGGATTTTTTGGTACTAGAGACCGTCCCACCAGTGGACTCTCTTTGTATCTTGTTCCACAGGCTCACCTGCCACCACATTATGCCTATTGTTTACACTCATGAAAATGGTTCATGAGAGTTCTTCTTTACTGTGTCTCCATGTAAAAATTACATCTTCTGCTCCTAGGTAGATACATTAATATTTGGTAATTGCAAAAGATCAGAAAAAGAAAGATAGAAACCTACCCACAAAACATGTTCTTGAATGAAAACCCTTCACACTTACCTTGTTCTTGTGCACAAGTCAGATGATCAGAAAATCTTTCCCTGTTAAGTCAATTAGTCACCAGATTTTAAATACTTCATATAGAGGGTTTTTTCCCTTCCTGATGTCTAAATATATCTCAGATTATTTCACTGAGAAGTCCAAAGTGGTAAGAATAATTCTTTTATTCACATTTTATGTTCTTCTGCAAGAGTCTCTGAACTTCTGTGCCAACAGCAAGGGGATAATATTTCTGGGAAGTACTTCTTAAGAGGCAAGACGCTTAAGATAAACTCTTCTCTATTTGGAGGTTGCTTAAAGCTTCATTTGTTGGTAATCAGTTTTTTCCCTCCTGTTATACAAAGTTTCTTTTAAAACCTTTACATTTATAGGTAATGCCTTAGCTTCTCTTTGTGAGGAACATCTATTTTTGTCCTTGTTTGAACAGAATAAGGAAGCGAAACATGGGGATAGAGGGGACTAGCCCAGTGCTACCACCAAGCCAAAGGCAGAGCCAGGGAAGAAAAATTCCAGAATTTCTGGTTTGCTTTTGTGTTTTCTTAGCTGACAGAAATATGTCGAGTTTGAAAAAAGTCCTGCTGTGATTGGAACAGTTTGTAGCTATTATAGCCATGCTCTGACCCCATTTAAATAAATGGTTTTTACTCTCTTATCCACCCCCTCTTAACCGCAAGACACAGCAATATGAGCAGGAAGCAGGAGATCCAGGAACCCTCAGCCCTAAGGAAAGGACTGTTGAGTTTAGAGGTGTCTCAAAATGCACCATTGGCTCCAAAGAGAAAGATCAGGTGCTGTTCCTGAGATGAAAAACAGTGGGGTGGCATTTTGGGTTAGGGAAATGGGAACTTGGAGGAAAAGTTGTTTAATCTGGTAGGAGAAAAGAAAGGAGAAGGAAAGACTGAGGAGAGCAGTAGGAGTTTTCTGAGGGTACATTTAGGGATGATATCAGCGAAAGCAATTGTTAGATGCTAGGAAAAACTTCCCAGAGAACCTACGGAAGTCTCCATATTACAGTAATTTAAAGGGAAAATTGATGTGGGGATGAGAGTGGAAATTATAAATGAGATCTCATGAAATCATGGTTTGATGCTTTTTCTTAAACAAAAATAAATGTTTTATTAGTAGATATCATAAAGCAGAGATAGAAGATACCAGGATTAAAATAATCCATTTGGATTTGTCAATGAAATATCCTCAAATTTCAATTCTACTGTTTGATTATTGTAGGATTGGAAGAGGAGTAGGATGCATTACTCTACACAAGCATTTGTTACTCTCTTGTCTGTGATTTTGATGATAATCATCGTTATCTCCATTGTGAATGACACTAATTGCAAAATCTTTGCCTTAACAAAATCATCAGTGCTTGCTCATCTGTGGGGATATTCATTGACACATTGTCTCACACATTTTCATTTTCTTGGCAAGCTATGGCAGGAAGACTGTTGCTTTTCATTCCTCCCTCCTCTCCCACCTCCTAGGATCTTCTTCAGACCACTGTATCCAAGAGTCTGCCAACATTACCAAACAGAGAGACAACGAGCTGTCTGATTTTCCGTTATTTGGTCTGTGAAATGGGAAAGCTTTATATGTCCCTGAGCAAATAATGCTTTTAATTAAGGCGATTATTTTTTCATCCTTATATTCCTGCAGTCAGACTTGGTATGAGAGCTTCTAAATCCTACTGCCAATATGTGGAATAGTGTAATCAAGTGCCTTATATTTGAGACTAATATCTTCAAAGTCATTGGAATACTTCAGTGTCTTCTGTAGTTTCTCGCCTCATTGGTGGCCACCTTTCTCCTGTCCTCAGTAGCTCCAATAGAGGTTCTGGCCAGCCTAATTTGATGAAAGGCTGGCTCAGACCCCTGAGCTTCAGGAGCTCCATTGCTGGGCAGGCAGTGGCAGCTGTTATCAGGTTAACAGATGGACAGGCCACTGCCTACTAATATAAATAACTTTATTCCTCACAGAGGAACAACAAAGTGCAACAAGAGCAAACAGCAAAATGGCAAAATGGCCCCCCTCGTCTCTTGCCCAGGTTTCTTATGCCCTTGGTTAGGGGAGGGGGAGGCGAGAGACGAGCCAATGGGCTGTATGATGAACAGTCACCTGGCCAATACAGAGCTAACAGGGGAGAAATCCAGGCGAAGCGCCAATTATGAATTTGGGAAACTTGAGAACTCCAGACCTGATGCATAGTCAACTATAGACATCTCCAAAGATTTTAAAGTGCCTAATCCACGTTTAGGATCTTTCTTTACTGTCTTTGATGTTAACCTACATTTTTTTAGCAGCATTGCACCTCTTAGATATTTTCAGATACTGATTGAAAAGCAAATGTGTATATATATATATATATATACACATATCTTTTAAATAAAGATACAAGGCATTCTGTAATCTGAAGGACTGCAGATAATGAGAACACAGAAAACTGCTACTTCTCTACAATCTGCCAGATTGTGACATTCCCACTTTTTCTTTTGTTCCTGTCTCTAAATAACTTTCATGGTTTGCAGCATCTACAGCCATGTGATCCCATAAACTTCCAAGAAAACTTGCAAATTCAGGAGATGGGCACAGGAGTGTAGAAATCATCCTTATAGATAGCAGGCCAAAAGCTTTGGGTTAAAGCATAGATGTCAGAGGTAGAAGTGCTAATTAGGGTCAGTTTTCTCATTAAACAGCTGGGTGATTGCTGAGAGTGAGGTAACCACCTGAGAAGGCTGAATCAGTAGCACTTGGAATACCTGCTGAAGGAAAGGATGAATGGAGAGAGAAATGCCTGTGTGGAGTCCTTTAGGGGAACAGACTCTCTTGTGTAAATCATTGTAGAACTTCACAAACTTAAGGGATTTTTAGGTAAACCAGATGGTAGATGGATCTTGGGAAATGTTTTTCAGTTTATAGATAAATACCCAGAGCGATATCAGAACCACTAAGGAAGAATTTTTGGGACATTTTTCCAGATGTTCTTAGAAGATGGTATAAAAAGCAAAGTAGTTTCCTAGGAGAGGTATAGATTAGATACCAGGAAAGATTTTTTTCACTGACAGGGTTATAAAGCATTGGAGCAGATAGCCATGAGAGTCACCATCCCTGAAAGTGTTAACAAAATCTGTGGATATAGCACTTGAGGACCTGGTTTAATGATGAAAATGGCAGTGGTTGATGGCTGGACTTGATTATATCTGAGAGATCTTTTCAAACCTAATGATTCTATGATTCTGTCTGTATTAAAAGGGGAGTGGGGGAAATCAAGGGCAGAAGAAATCAGTTATTCTGACTTAGTTTAGTCCACAGAAAGAGAGTGGAAATGGTTAAACACAGAAGTATCTCCATTGTCAGAAGGCCTGTTGGGGTTTGAAAGTTTTCCTTTTCTGTTATTTTCTTTTCCCTTGAGGAATTTTTTCCCTGTGTGTGTTGCTGGAGAACTGATAGTTGGGTACTTAAGAGAACAAAGGGGAAGGCCAAGGAGGCTACACTCTGGCACCTGGGGGTGGGGACACAGCTCGGTGGGCCGGGGCACTCAGCGTTTGGCAGGAGGAGAGGGAGACTGCTGCCTGCCATGGTGGTGAGGAGAACACAACGCTGAGCCTCTGCTTTTCTGGCTGTCTTCCTTCTGTGGGAGAAGCCCCAGGATTCCCGAGCCTGCTCTTCCCTGCCCTGCTGGGAGTCAGGCTGCGGCCACCCTGCCTCTGCTGCTGCCCTGAGCCTGTGCTACTCTGTAGCTCCCCGAGCACCCAACCTGCCTAGGCCTCCCGGGATTCCTGCTGCGGCTGCGGACTCATCTGCCACCCAGGATTTGTGCTCGTCCCTGCTGTTGCAGTCTGCTGCTACTGAGGGTTCTGCTGGACACCAGGACCAGAGGCCCAGTGGGGTTTGTGAGGCCTTTGTTCCGTCCCTTCCCGGGACCCTGAGCCGCCATTGCCGCGTGAGAGCCGAGCTCGCTCCGGAGCGCCCCCTGCAGCCGCGGGGGAACCATCGCACCCGCCCTGCTCGCCGGTGCACAGTGGGTGGGGTTCTGTTTGCTGGCACTGCCAGAGTTATTGGTGTCTGCTTGTGTTGTTATATATATATTAGTAAAGAACTGTTATTCCTATTCCTCACATTTTTGCCTGAAAGCTCCTTCAATTCAAATTTATAATAATTCGGAGGGAAGGGGGATTGCATTTTTTCAATTTCAGGGGAGATTCCTGCCTTCCTTGACAGACACCTGTCTTTCAAACCAATACAGTAACAAAGACATTAAATGGCATCATCATTGAGGGAAAAGAATTATGAGGGATTAAAACCTATTTTCAAAGCAAAGGTGTGCAAGGTATGAAAGCCAAATTTCCAAGTCTGTCTCAGAAAGTTGTGAGTTGCTGATCCTGATTGATTTATGTTCCATAAGAAGTCTTGCGAACAGCTTAGTTCTTACCACTCTAGAATGTGGTTTTAAACTTAGAGGCAGGAGAGATAGGAGAAGAAAGTGTTGAGCAGCTCTACCCACAGGCTCATTACTGTTCATTAAGAGGTCCTTGGAGGAAATGTTCTGATTTTATTGTAGAGATGTCTCTGTTTCACATATATGCCAGCTGAATAAACAATTAGGTAGTTGTGTATATGCAAAATGGATAGAATATTTATGGAAGCCAGCATTTCTAAATGACACAACAGGGAGAAAAAGACAGACAGGTTTTGGAAATTTTTACCCAGAATCTTTGTTTTTCTCTTCTGAGTTACTTGAAGTTCTGAGTTGCAGGGTGTTCCTCTAATGGTTTCCCTGGGCCTCAGGTGGGATTTTGTGGTGTAGAGGGATTAGAGGGATTCAAACAGACGTGTAACGTGTGGCCTAAAGGGGCATCAGTTCATCTGCATCTTCCACCAGAGAGCTTAATAGCAGGAATTCCTCTGCAAGAGGTTAAGAGGACCCCAAAAGGTGGATAGTGGTGACAAGAGAGAGTTTAGTGAAGAAAGAAATCTTTCTATCTGTGGTGCTCCTGGTGTGGTTCCAATTCTCCCAAATGTAAATGGAGAACACACGGAGGTGTCTGCATTTTAGGATGGGACAGGTTGTTGTGATTATTTGTAAACAAGGAAGACTGTTCTTTCAATTTCTGTTTTGTTTTCTAACTAAGAAGAACTACAAAGTCTTGTCCTGAATTCCATCATCACAGAGGACATATCAAGGGATGGTGTGTTGCTTTGAGCTCTACCTCCTGTCAGTTTGGTCATCCCTGTGAGACTGCAAGTTTTCGGTGCATTTATTTGCATTAATTAAAGCCTGAATATCTGGGGAATAATCATAAAATAAGATCAGGCTTCCATAAGTTTAAATTTGAAAAATTAGAATACAAAGCTAGATCAGAGTGTGTAGACAGCTTGTAATGATGAACTGTGTTATTACCAGCTAATAAAAGATGGAGCTGTAAAGTGGGAGTATAAAAGATCTCCAATAGAGTAATTTTAACACTCTCCCTTGAGTATGTGAACATACAGTTATAAGATTTGGCATTGCTGATTTTGGCAGCTGTCTATGCATTTAGATCACTTGTGCACATCTCACTGAGGCAGGAAGGGTGCTAAAAGCAGACCCTTAAAGTTCTGATTCTTTAAGTCAAATTGCACACTAAACTTAAGGCTCTATTTCACATGAGTTTTGAAACAATACTCAAGAGATTTCTCAAGTGTCTTAGAATAATACATTTTTCCTACTTTATGAAATTTTTGTACAGGAAATCTTACTATTGTTTTTAACTTCATTTGTGCCAGTCCCTATAGCTGGCTTGCCTAAGAGTATGGATTTTTTGTACTTCAGAAGGAAAAAGAAACTTATTTTTTCAGACTGGAATGGTCCACTGTGACTTTCCTACCTTTTTTGCTTTTTCTACAAGGATAGCAAACAATGTGCAAAACTACAGCCTGGTCTAGTGGAATGTGTCCCTGCCCATTGCAGTGGGGTTGGAACCAGAAGATCTTCAAGGTGCCTTCCAACCCAAGTCATTCTATGATTCTCTAAAAATACATGTATTATTACATTTCTAATTAATTTATTCTATTACATTGTGGGAGGGTGTTGATTCTTGTGTGGTAATTTTTACTTCTGCTACTCTTGGCGTGCCTTACTTACAAAAAAGACAGTGTTTCTGCCTGGGTTTATGCCCAGAGGAATGTTTGTAATTAGTAGCAATGGTGATTTTGTACTCAGAATACTCTTAGCTGAATTTTTCAGTGCCCTGCCTGTTTCATACAGCAGGTTGGCATTAACACTGATATGAAGCACAGTGTAGAATAGAGAGCTGTGCATGTCATTGTTTCCATGGCAAATGTTCATCCTGTGGTTTAAAAGATTGTGGTTCATATAAAACTTCAGTCAAGATTTCCTTCCTCGTTCTGATCTGACTCTTACCGATTTCAGTCTCTGCTTTCCTGTACTACCCAGTAATGAAGTGCTGTAAATCAGTAATGTAGACTTACACCAGATGGTTGTATTTACTATCCAACTGAGAGGGAGTCATCTAATGTTACCTTTTCCAACCCCATTCCAGGCAGAGACTGGCTAAACATTGTGGGTAGACTTTTAAATCCCCACATCTAAGCATGTAATTTGTAAAATTCTTCTTACTCTCTGGAGATTTGCATTGCTGAGGTGACCTTACCCAAGTCTTGGCAGTGCTGCAAATACACAATGAAAGTAGCTGTCACCTTTGGAGATTTGGGTTGAAATCTTTTTTAAAGCTAACCTTGTGGAGGATTCACAGAATCATGGAATGGCATAAGTAGTGAGGGATCCCTGGAGATCAGCCTCTGCTCAAGCAAGGCAGCCTAGTCCTGGCAGCCCATGTATTCCTTTAGAGATTTTTAGAAAAAACTTGAAATCTGGTCTGTAGACATACTTCATAGCACTTTTCTACTCACTCCCGGTGACAATAGTAAACACTTTCAAAAAGAATATAAAGACAAAATAGAGTAATCAGGATAAAATGATGGAACATGACTCCATTTTCTTTTTATAAAGGTCAGCTCGGTAACTGAAAGATCTGTTTACAAGCTGAGAGGTAAAAGGGTGTGATTCTTAGATTCATTAGACTAACTAAGGTTGCTCTTGATATGGTAAAGAGTTTGCTTTTCAGGTATTTCTGGTCAGTCTGTCCTACCTTCCATTATGGTTGTGCCAGAATAAAGTTTGGGGAAGAAGGCAATCCAAGAAGTAGCCAGATTTGTATCCTGACAGTGGGCTTCTTGAGCAGTAGTCATGGCAAGAAAACAGTAAGAGTTAAGCTTCATTTTTTAAGAAAGCAATTGATTTATAAAACAAAAAAACAACAAAAAAGAAGAAGCCCTGCAACCAAACGCACCATTGTTTTATAGCAGTTGCAGTGATCAATTTTGTGACACCTGGGCTTTATAACCGAAGATACAAATTTACTCAGACATATATCAGAGGTTGCCAGTTAAATACAGTGAAGACCTGGCATCAGTGCCAGGTCTGTTGTAGGCTTCCGTTATTTGTGGAAGATGGGAAGGATGAATAGCCAGGGAAAAGCCTTGTAAATCTGAATCAAAGGTGGAGCTTCTGTGCTGATCAGAATATGATCATGCTGCATGTACAGATCCAAGTGCTTTAGTGAATGTAAAGCACAGCTGTGTTAGCCACAAAGCTCATTGTTCTCTAAATGGTTCATTCCAGGAGATGGGCAGCCCATCATCTGCTCAGGCTCCTCCCATCAACCCTAAAAGGATCAGGTAAGCTCAGTTTACTCTGGGGTGGCCCAGCTGGAGCTTTAGCAGGGATGTGCCAAACAGACGGATATCGCAGGAGTCCTAGTTGTGCTCGTTCTCAGGTCATCCACCTGTGGGATCCAGGTATGGATCAGCGAGTGCTTGGAAGTAGAACAACACTAAATCCAGGTGTTCATATTGGCATGAAGGGGCCTGGATACCACTAAAGAAAACTAGAGGCAGTTCAGAATTGCAGCTCCTTCACGGATTGTCTCTTAGCTGGAGTCCACTCCCACCTTGTTCCAATCATCATCCTAGGGAATGACTGAATCTCATCCTTCTGTGTCAGGCAGAAAGGAATCTTCAGAAAAGCTGTGGAGCTTTTGGGATGAAGACATGTTTGACAGTGAGCAGCGAGGTTTGAGTTGGCCTTTGGAAAAGGTTTCTGACTGCTGGTTCCGTAATGGAGAGCAGGGAGTAAAAGGTTTGTTTCTGAGGTGTGATTTAAAAGATTTGATCTCCCTCCCACTTACTAGTTGCATTTTTTGTAAGTTTAAGTCAAGCTGCTGTTTACATTCTGGTGCAGAGGTGAAGCATTTAGGAAGGTGGATGAAATACCCCTGTCCCTCATTTTCAGTCAGGATAACAGAAACACGAGGAAGCCATCACAGTCCAGCAGTGAATCATTGAAGTCTAGAGCAGCGTATCCCTGGTTCTTTGCCCAGTCTTTAATCATAGGTGTTTGCTGAGGTACCTCATGTGAAGACAACTTAATGTTCTTGGCTGCTCACACAATTTCTTTCATGAGTATTAAATATGCATAAAGAGATTAATGAGACCTGCCAGAAAATCTGTTTCTTTCCACAGAGTTGCTAATTGCTGTTCACATACTGTCAGGATACTGTAGGTTTTGGTTCTCATCTTTGATGCTTCTTCCTCAGCATCTCTGATGTTTCTTCCTCAGATGCAGAGGTGCATGGAGTGGCAGGACCCTGAGCATCCTGCTTTCCTAGGAGCCAGTGATGTGCATCAGGGATGTGTCTCTTTCTGTTAATTTTCTGCAATCACTGAGGAGCCACAGCAGTAAAGGAACTTCAACATCCTCCTTTTATTTTTGTCACTGTTCCTGGATGTTGCTGGGTCAGCTAAGTTCTGCAGTACTGTTTGCCCTTTGCAACCTTGCATGAAAATATGTGTCTGTGACATGAAGCCTAAAATAACCACCATTAGCAACAGTCCTGGAATCCCAAGGAAAAAGAATAAAAAATTAAGAGTGGTAGTGATTAATTACCTAAAATTATTTACTTACTTGGAATAAAGTGGGTGTGAGATATCAATGGGGTTTTTTTCCCTGTGTGTGCTTACCAGTTCCACAGGAAAACTCTGTCCTATAGAGTGAACTGCCTTTTAAGGGACTGATTCCTTGTTCACATGAAGGGAATTCATGCTTGACAGCTTCCAAATTGTGTTTTGTTGTCTGCAGGTGGCTCTACTGAGGATCTGCTGGCAATGTTTAGGTAACGGAGGTATGAGAGCTGAAGCCCTGACTCAGAATTTTCTGTATGAATTTTGCTTGTCTTGCTCTATTCAGAAAGGCTTCTCATTCCCTGAAGGACACTCAGTGTGCCTAGTGGCAGCAACATTCCAGTGGTCAGGGCAGAAACTGGGAAGCAAAATTTATGTTGTGTGCTAACTTTCAGATGTCAGGAAAGATCTTTTGCTTTAGTTCATTAGTCTGAGAAATTGTCTGTAATGTTACTGGCAAAGAAGGGGGGTGGTTTTTAGAGTAGGTGTGGAGTTCCTTAGTTAGACCTCACATAACATCTTCTGCTTAGAACTGAAGTGAGGCTGTTTTTGCCTTTGTAAACAGGATGAAGTTCCTAAGTTGAACTGGGATATGAGATAATCTAATTCCCATTTTCTATTTTATGCTTTATCAGCCATTTATTCTGGCTTTTCACGTGAAGTAACATTGTCTAGGTGAGGGTGTGCATGGGGGCTGAATCCAGCCTTTGGAAACCTTCTGTCCAGTTCACTTTCAGTGGAGGAGATGGGGGATAGCTGGTCCAGCAGCAAACAGTCTGAGTAGCAAAGAGACTCTCCTTCCCAGCCCAACAAAGTGAAAATTGCTGCTGCTGAAACCAGGGAGNGGGTATTGGCAGATAACAAAGATTTAAACCCCAGATCTACTTCTCTTTCTTGCATTGTGTTTTCCCCTTTCCTCACTAAAGATGTAACACCAGATCTTGGTGGAGGGAAGCCAAACTATGTTAGTGCTGCAGAATAGTTGCCAGAATAATGTATGAGACTGATGTGGGGGTAATGTGTGCCCTCAAGAATACATGTTCCCTCTGTATTGCAGACAGACCAGCCATGAGCATGCTTCTGCAGCCTCTTGGCAAAGATTAATCTATGAATTGCTCATAAGGTTCTTTGCCACTTCTTTTAGTGAAGTTCGCCAGAAGTTTTGAGCTATGCAAAGTGACAGAGGGGTTGCATGCATAGACTGTGATCAGTGAGTGCAAGCTGTTCAGGCAGCTGTGACAGTGGCAGCCTCAAGAAGGAAGACATCCTAGGATGTGATGAAGGGATGGCTTTCATGAGGGTGGCTCACTACTAGAGTCAGGCATATGTTGTCACTGATTTTCTGTGCATATCGTTTCACTTGGTGAGAAAAATTGGTTCAAACCTAGATTTTGCCTCCCTTTGTACACTTGCTCACAACAGATAGGAAAATTTCTTTTTAAAATATTTGCTGTAAATTTGCCCTGAATTCTAGGGCAAACTGGGGAGAGGGGAGAAAAGGGATGGCTCAGTAAAGAATTTATTAAGCAAACTGGATATAAAGTAGGAATTAATCAACTATCTCCCATCTTGCAGCAGCTGTTGATTTTGAATGAAAACAACTTGAATATGGAATGTTCGGTGCTTATAACAAACTGCTTACAAATTGTACAACACAGGTCATTGCAACAATCAAGTAATTTCAATGACTTTTTGATGTGCACATGGATCACTTAGTGGGCTTAGGATCACTTAGTAGCCCTCCTAATAACTCTGGTCCTGGTTTATTTGCTCTGCCATATTCACTTAGCTCTGAGTCATGGTTGGTTGATGCAGAAATTATCTATAAGTCTCTTCTTGATTTATATTATATTATATTACATTACATTACATTATTATGTTATATTATATTATGTTATATTATATTATATGTATTATATTATGCTTATTATATTGCAGCATGCTTCATGCCATATAAGCCTTGACTCAAAGATCTGGCTGGATAAGCCGTGCAGGCACAGCTGGAGTTACAGATAATGGATAACATCCTCAGCCGGTGTATATCCATATATTCTAGGGAAGCCAAGGGAGCTACACTGATTCTCACCATCATCTGAACAGCTACAGTTCCTGCAACTGATCTCTTTCTCTCAACTGACAAAGCTTATGTTTGTGCCTTTGTGCTTCTCCAGCAGAACTTAAAGATATCCCTTGTGCTTGAATGGGGCAGAGTGCCCTATAAACAATAGGCTTTGTTTTGAATTGCTGAGTGTTAGTGTTGTGAGCTGCCTTTGCCTTCCCTCAAAATTGAGGTGTGTGCAGCACTTCCAGAGGACCAGATTTAGGTCATTTGTGAGGTACTTGTGTTTTTAACCATAGCCTTCAATAGTGATGGAGGTAGGACTGAACTAAGGGTGGTCATTTAAATTAGCAATTCATAAGCCCATTTCACAGCCCTTAATTAGAGATAGATTCCCCATTTCTTTACCATTTAAATTATTTGCACTTGTGTCTGCTTTCCAGCTGTCCCCAGTCAAACATGGACAAATACAAATTGTTACAGAAATCTATTACATAAACAAGCCTGTACTTCTTAAAAACTCAGGTCAATAATTTCTGAATATTTTTCAGAAAAATAAGTGGTTTTCCCTAGTCCTTGGGAAAAATTTTATTACAAAAAACCTACACTCCAGCATTATTTGTGGTTTTGGCCAAATGTATTAAAAGGAGTAGTTTGAACTGTCTTAGCCCTCTTCCAAAACCAATCCTCTCTAGTCTCTCAAACACAGAAACTGCTGTATATATCTGGTGAATAATGTTTGCAGCTGCTGTATTGCACCTCAAAAAGCATCTTTGATAACTATATATGCATCTAAACATCTTGGATGGAAGGGCCCATGAAGAATGTTGCCTATCAGTTAAGGTCAGCAAGCAGAAAAACACTGAATCAAACTCTTAGTATCCTTTTATTATGATTGTAGTGTTCTAGCTCCCAAACCATTTACTCTGGATTTGCAATTATGTAATTATAAGCAGAATTTTGGGTTGTTCTGTAGGAAAACTCCACTTATTAGGAACCAGAAGCTACTGGTTATTAGCTGAAATTATAATTTCTTGTTGTTTTTATTCAGTGATGAACTACAGAATGACTCAGGCAGCCCTTCTGGCAATGATTAACATTGGTAGAAACCTTAAAGTTTCCAAAAACCTCTCACTTTCAGTTCCTATGTATTTTCCAATGCCTATGCCTTTAAATTCATGTGACTTCTCTAGAGAGTGTGTTTGGATATTTTTATGGTGGATAGCAGGGAAGGCTTCCTCCTATTTTGCATCCTGACATTATGCTGACTACCCAAAAACCAGCAATGTACTTTTGGCCACCAAAACACTAACATTCCTTTTTCTAGGAATCAGCCAGTCAGTAATGTGTGTGGCCGCAGCAGCATATTATAAAAAAAAGACTCTGTAACCCCATTTTTAATTTACTGCTGCTTTATTTTGCTTTTGCCAGGGGACATTTGGAGCAGTTTGAGTATGAGGAAAAGCTCCTTTACCTTGGATGTAAATGCCCAGCATGGGTGCAGTTTCACAGCTTCACTGTTAGTGAGAACAGTTTTACCTGGTCAAAATGTGAGGGAAAAAATACAAATATTTTAGCTGAGTACTGAGAACTGAAAGTAGCATCTGGTAATCGTAGGCTCAGACAGAGCAAACATCTGAAGCACAAGAGCTGGTGGCTGAGCTGGACAGACAGATAGCTTACATGTAGCAGCAGTGCCTACCTACTGTTTCACCCTGTTCTAGCAGACGTTAAACAGGAAATTATATCCTCCCTGTAGGACATTAGGAGATCTTGATCTCCACCAGCTGGCTATTCATTTCTGCTCTGAAATAAGTTCTGCTCTGAAATAGCAAAATATTTTTTCCTGTTTATTAACTGTTTTAACAATTTAAAATTGAGCTAATGAGTAAAGTTCTACATCTTTAACTTTTGGTGTTTAAAAAAATTCTAATTAAAAGATAATCAACTAATTTAGGGGTGATTAATCATTTCCTCAGAAAAAGCATTTTTACACTAGTTGGTAAAATCTCTCAGAATTATTATTCTTTAGTCAAACTTTGAATTTCTGGCACCTTTCCATAGACACACAAGGGCCTTATGCCTTACATGTGTATTTATCTACCCAGTGCTGTACATGGATGTAAGTGCCTCATTCCTAGCTGCTTGTTACTGATTTGAGATGGAATTTGTGGAGTTTGGTGCATGTTCCATAGCTCAATTCATCTCCAAGTGTGGCTTTAGCAAAGTTGCAGAGCTTGGGGTTGAACCAGCCTTCACAAGTTTCATTTTCCTGATTTTCCTTGGAGGTAGTAACCCCTAGCAGGAGGTGAGACCAAACACTTGGGAAAACAGGTCATTACATTCTAACTCATCACAATGAACGAGAGTCAGAGCCTCTAGCAATTCTGGAAGTCCCTCCAACAGTTTCTGTTTAGCTTTCCACTGCAAATTGTAACCCCTTCTAAAGAGGCATCCTTTCATCTTGTCCTTGCAGTCACACATCAGACCTGGGAGGATTGTTCTTGGGGAGTCACATATGCCAGCATCAGTGTCTCTTAATATCATAACCCGTGGATTTTAAAAAGAGTCACCCCTGAAGTGCATTTAAAAGTGAGAAATCAGCAGTGATGTGTGGGAAAAAATGCACATGTGCAGGGAATTTCACGTTCTTCAGAGAGTGATAGAAGGACAGATGGATTAGGCCAGTCTGTGATATCTGGAGGGAACATTATAGTCCACGATTTTGAATGTTCCACTGAGAGGATAAGTTTTTCAATAAAGTGGCATCAGCCTGTTTGCCTCAGCACTGCAAAAGCTTAGATGATCTTTCTAAGAGTTCCCTGGCATGGAATGAGAGGGAGAGCTTACAGTAAAGCTTTTTTTAAATCAGCAAAAGGTGGAAGTTGATCCCTGTGATAGGCGGAAAAGACTCCACTACTGATATAAGTAGTAAAGTAGGTGTGTTTATCCCAGCGCTGGANTTACCTTCTACTCCCCCCTTCCCCCTGATTCACCTGAGTTACACAATAGCCATGCCAGCTAAAAATGGATCAGAAAAAGCTGTTTTCAATATCAACAGTTTATTCCCCAGCTAACCAAAAATTTTCTCTCGTTCACAAAAAAGAAAATGTAAAGTTTCTTTTATTGCCCTGATAAGCTGGGGCAGACACATGATTCAGTGTGTTCCAGGACTGAAACAGGGCTCAAGGTCCTTGATTATTTCCTTCTCCGTAACAAGCAGCCCTTTCTTCACTCAGCCCTAGGCCAGAGTAAGGAGTCTGGTTCATTTAGCAGAGTCACAAAGAAAGGGATGGTGTGTCTGCCTTGCTTCTGGCATAAATCTACCTGTCGCTGTTGCAACGCAGACACGTAGAAAAACCACATGAAGTCCAGAGTCAGATAGAAATAGCAGCAAGAACCGATTTAATGGTTTTTCCTGAGGCTTTTATACGTTAGTTCGGAAAAAGTGAGTTAAATGACATAAAGTAATTGCTTCCGTGGCCATCCACCCCTCAAGGGGATTGGCCCAACCCTAAGATGTCCATTCCCAAGTGTTTTTCTAGTAGAAACCAGAACAATCTGGCAAAAACAAGTAGCAGGTCTGAATATTTATAAACTAGTAACTTTGTTTTAGTTAGCTTGCCTGGGAAAGACAGAGCTCTCACAAAATGCTGCAGAAAGCAGAAAGATTTCTCTGCTAAAAGCTTTTCAGTGTCCACATCTACCTCCAGAAAAGAAGTATTTTAAGCAACATTTCAGTAATGAAGGTGAAAGCATTAGAACTGCTTGGCCTTTACATGCTGTTTTGCACTCACTTCTCCTTGATCTCAGTACAAATTAAATGAAAGAAGTTTTATAAATGTGTTCTCAAGAGCTCTAAAAGTGAAAGCTGTGTTTTTGTCAGTTTGAGGCTAGTTTAGGGGGAAATGCCCCAGGAAGGGACGTCTCTTCCACAGAAGGTAGGTCTCAGCATTCCCTCCCCTCCACTGATGCAAAAGGAATTTCTTGGAGGAAAGTGAAAAAATATATTTATTTAACAAACAAAGTGCTCACAGGGCATGGGGGAAAAAGAAAAAAGAATAATGTCAGATAATAAACCTCCTCTCTGCAGAGAAAGCTGGTGGATTTAGAGTTCCCTCTGTAGCTAACTCAGCCCCTTCCAAGGTCTGGGGCTGGGATGCGGTGTCCTCGCAGCCTCCCTGCTGGTCCACAGGGTCCGATGATCTGGTTCACAGATCACAGCTAGGCCAAACAGTTCCAGAAGAAGTTACTGGAGGATTTCAGTATGCCAGTATGCAGTCCTGGGAAAACTTTTTGCCTCAGCCCCACAAGCTGAAAAGCAGGAAAAAAATCTCTCTCCTGCTGCAAGCAGAGTCAAGCAATATGGGGGAGTGTGTGAGTCCTTGAACACAAACTGCGCTGAAGAATTCACCCGGCTTTGCCCCCAATCCCCTTTTCCTCAGACCCAGCTTAAAGCTGCAGGACCCATTTCTGGGCATAAAGCAGGCAATAGGGGAATATGGTGTTGTCATAAAATCACCCCAAGACAGGTTTGAAATCCCAGAGATGATTAAAGCTTATTTCCACATGCATGGGTCTGTCTTCCACAGGGTGCAGTCCTCCAGCAGCCTGGGAGCAGGGGCCCCTCTCTCCAGCGGGTCTCCCACTGGATCACAGCCTCCTCCAGGCATCCACCCTCTCCAGCACGGGCACCTCCCCCACGGGCTGCGGGTGGATCTCTGCATCCCCTATGGACCCCCAGGGGCTGCAGGGCCACAGCTGCTTCACCATGGTCATCACCACGGCCTGCAGAGGAAACTTGGCTCTGGTGCCTGGAGCACCACCTGCCCCTCCTTCTGCACTGACCTTGGTGTCTCCATGTTGTTTCCCTCACATGTTCTCACCTCCTCCTCTTCTTTGGCTAGTAAAAACTGTGCCCCTTTTTTTTGATTTTCTTCTTAAATATCTTATCACAAAGGTGTTACCACTGTCTCTAATTGGCCCAGCGCTGGCCAGCAGCACATCCATTTCAGAGCCATCAGGGATTGGCTGTGCCAGACACGGTGGAAGCTTCCAGCAGCTTCTCACAGAAGCCACCTCTGTGGCCCCCTGCTACCAAAAACCAGGCCCTGCAAAACCAACACAACTTGCTACAAAATAATATATCAGGAAACATTATGAGATTTTACTTTATGCTATAAGTCAGTTGACTAAGGTCTTTGGAGAGGTTTGTGGGGAAGGAAGCATGTTTCTGAGCTGCCTCAGTTTAATTGTTACTTTGGCTGGTGTTCCCATAAGCAGAATAAATGCTCTTGCTGTCATGGTTGCAACTCCCATTTAACAATGAATGAATGTGAGAAATTAAATCAAGAGTATTCATTTATGTATTTATAAATCCGGGTCTTGCAGAATTAGGTATCTGAGGTAATGGCTAGGCTTGCTTTTTCTTCCCCAGGGCTTTCCTCTGCAATGGATGTTCCAGAATTTTAAATCTCTACAAGCCCCAGCATCTGTTTGAGCATGGATGTAGGTGTGAGTTTCAGCACTCTGCAGATTAATCCAGGAGATTTGAAATGGGAAACGGGAGCAGCCTGTGTGGATTCACACTGTTCACTCATCAAAACCTGAAACCTCTAGCAAACCACCAAAAATCATTGTGTCCTCATCAACCTAGCTACAAAGATCTTGTCCTCATCAGCCTAATAATAGAGGATGCCCTGAGCCTACCTGGCTTTTGGTAAGGGCCCTTGCAGTCAGTCACAATGAAGGTATTGAGACATTTTATGGTGTGGAGAGATAGTGTCTGGATCAAAGGAATGATTAATTGTTACTATGCCATTAAAACTGTTCAGGAAAGCTCTGCAGGACTGACTAGATGGGAGATTCTCTCAAGTTTTTGTTTGGTTGGTTTCCCTCCAGCATGAGGGAAGCAGGTCAGGCTGACACTCTCTGCACTAGCAGCTGCAGCTGCTCTCACTGATGTGGCAAAGGAACTTCAGGGTCCTCCAAAGGATGTTTTTACTCCTTGCTAAACTCAGCTCTTAGTAGAAACCATGTGGTTCCACGGAGAACAGCATGGATGTTTGATGACAAAGTGTGTTTAAATGGCAGTGAGTCCCACTATTTGCATATAAGAAACTGATTTTTTTCTTTCATGTTTCTGGCCTTTAAATCATTTAACAACAACACATTGAGCCTGCAAGCTCTGCTGCTCCTTTTATTTATCATTCCAGTTGCCTTGTCCTTGTCTTTGGTGATGACCTGTCAGTCCCTTATTACCTCTTCCTGGTTAATAATTTCCTTTTCCACATGCAGTGTTTGAACATGCCACCCTTCCTCAAGAGGCTTCATTCCCTGAGTGCATTTCCTTTGGCCCCTCCTCTGAGGAGCTGAGCACATTCCATAACAAGACATACATTGCCTTCCTCATCTGTCTTTTTTCTTCTGGCCGTCCATGCAGCAAGAGACTAATGGGAGTAGAGAATGCGTAAAAACACAGGCTGGGGCAGGTCCCCATCTGTAATCATTAAACCACATTATCACAGTCCATAGACAAACACAGCAGATCTACAGCTAGGCTAAAACTGTCCTGCTACACACCTGACCTGTTGGAGAAGCTCTGGTATGAAAAGTTCTTTGCAAAGCCTCCTAAAAATGTGTTTTTTCACACATCTCTGTAGTTGCAGTATTTTAGAGGGTTTAGTGTAGCCACTCCCTTGGCTTTTGTTTTTGCTGGATCATAAAAGAGCATAAAAATACCTGAGCCTCATATTCTGTGAGGCTTTAGTTATAATGTGTAAGATACGCTTCTTTGATATTACTTGGTGTCTCAACAGTGTTTATCAGTTTGCTTTTCTTTCCTTCCTAAACTGTAAACTTTTCTTTGCAGAGCCTGTATTGGGGCCATACCATACCAACCGTTTCAAACACTCTTATTGAGCATGGTAATAGTGATAAAACTAGAAAACAAGGAATGTCATAATTCACCATGAACAATTTTATAGAAATATAGGCACCAGCACATCTTTTTTTTAATGAAGCTCTCAGCTGAGTGGCCCTGGGATCCTGGAAGTAAGGAAATAGGAGAAGGTGGAGCTGACTGTGCCACATTGGGTCAGCAGGTGGCTGGTAGGGACAGTGGTGGTCTCCGAGGTCTAGATAAATGTTCATTAAGAAGAGAGAGAAAAGATTTTGTGAACATATGCAAAGCATGAAAACCCTGTTCTTTTGGGCTGGAATCATAGCCTGGAGAAGGCAGTGGAGAGATTTTTGAAAGGTGTTTATATTTCTATATGAACCTGTGTCACTTTGGTCACCTTAGTCTTTCTCACCCTCTCATAAACTGAACTCAATCTGTGACTCCCTTGTGGTTTGCACATTGTTAGCTTTAAACATTTCTTTCCACATAATTGTCTTTAAATGTTTTATTGGGAATTTGCTCCCTTGTTTTTAGGCTGCACGTCTCAAAGCATCCTTCCTTGGCTTTGACCTCAGCCTGTTCCTGGGTGATCCATATAACCTTTTCATCTTTTTTGTCTCTGCCTTTTGTTTGTCTTATTTTCTTGCAACTCCAGCTTTGCAACAAAGGCATGATGAGCAGTTTAAATAGTTAGCATCTGCTGGATGATGTAAGTCCATGCAGCCACCTCATTTCATAACTTTCTCAAAGTACTCCAAGGTAAAGATGGTTTTGCACACGGCAATTTTTTTTTTCTTTTGCAGAGTGAGGGAAGTTAAACAGCTCAAGAAACATGTTAACTATGAAAAAGTAAAAGGCTGGGCCATCTGCTGGGCAAGACATTGCCATGGGGAGTTAAAAATGGTCAGACACTCATACGTGGTCTTCGGCCACCTGCACTTGTGCTATATAAGCAGACTTTCAGGTTGTGCTGATGGGGCTTTGTTTTTATCCACAACTGCAGTTGTAGTGTTTTCCCTGCACTGTGGGGAAATTGTTTTCATCATTCCAGTTGCTTCCTGCATGATAAACATCTCCACACATGTCCTTTCATTATTTATTTATGGGCCTCAGCATTTAAAGGCCAAGCAAGTTTTTTGAGTGGTCATCCTTCAGGGATTGTGGCTTGTTTCTTGCACAGGGTTTAGCTGAGGCTGGTGGACTGTTGTTGACTCCAAAAGGCTTGAAGAAAGTCCTTCTTCCTTTCCTTTACTCCTTCCCCTGAGGTGCCTGTTTCAAAATGCTGCTGCTGGGATAATTGTGCCCTAACTGAGGGAAGTCCTGGAGTGACTCCACTGGAGTCACACATGACATCATCTGTGTTGCACAGGCAGCAAGTTCCATCCATTGTTCCTGTGCCACATGCATTTCCCTAGTCCCGAATCGGGTGGCGTAACCACATCCAATGACCAGCATCTTTCAACAGGAGGTGCAGCCTCAGCACTTCAGGCACAGCAGAGAGATTTGGTTGTGGTCAGTGTTTGCACTTGCAGAAACAAAGCAGACTTTGCTCTGTTATCAGAAATTTGTTGTCTAAGCTGCACGTTCAGTGTAAGATCCTGGCATTAGAGAAGGAATTACTCCTTGCTCGCAAGCAGATTACTTGTCATAACATGTTCAGGGTGCACTGCTGGTACCTAATAGACCATCTGTCATCCCTTGAATTTACAAGGATAAATGCAATCCCTCATACTAGGGTGATATATATTATTTCAAAAGTGCATCTGGGATCTATATCAGGATGATATTGAATTAATCACTGTTAGATTTAGATTACTTCATCCCAGTGAGCTTCTTGCTATGACAGTGATGCAGATGGATTTTAAGTCCTCTTTCATCAGATAACAGCTTCACTTCCAGACAAGTCTTATCCTATATGATTTGTGCTGTGTGTTCCTTTATGCTGAAGTCAACAAGAATTTCTTATGGGGTTCTGTCAAAGTGGGATCAGACCCTTTTGTTTGAAAGAAGTCTCTTTTCTTAGATGGCATCTGTTTCCAGACTACATTGGAATTTTTCATGTTTCCATCTCTGAGCTGTTTATTCCTACTTGCACTTTAATGGCTGCTTCTGGCTGCTTTCCCTTGCTCACATTAGAGCTTTTTTGGATCTCCAGCTGAGTGGGTGAGACATGGGGTTTATACAGTGTTTTTTCACTTGGTCTCACTGAAGATACAACATATTTGGGAGGAGGTATCTGGCTGTGTGTGTCCTGTCACAGAGCCAGCATGGGTGGGTTTCCATCTGGGTTCAGCAGTTCAGGAGTTACAAGGACTGTTTGCTCATTAACATTCCCTGTTTATATACTGATAATCACAGATGTGTGTGGGATTTCCCCCAGCCACAGTATTAATACAGCAAAATCCACTTTTAAAGGTGTTTCGAGTTTTAGGGTGCATTTTTCAGAAGAATAATTTATTCACTGAAAAATAAAATTTACATTTTTTGTATTTTCAAAAGCCATTAACAGGTTCTTCTCAGGACAGTATTTTTTTCAATTAAAAAATTAGTTGACTTTTACCTTTTCTAAATGGTCTGCAGTGGTGATAACTGAAAATCCAGAAGTAAATACAAAATAGGTCCAAGTTTAAACACAAAAAAATGTGTGTCAGTCAGCTCTCAGGTCAGCAAGTGATTTTTTTATTGCAGAACAGGACAAGATCCCTCTCCGGGTTGTAGTTTTTGGTGAAAACCCAAATGATTGAAATTGATTCTGGCTGGTTTATTTGGGTATCATAGCAAATGCCACAGACCCCTTTCCTATTAGGTTCAGCCACCCTCTTTTTGAGGAAGTTTGTTTTAATCAGTTTTTTAAGCAGTTTTCTGCCATCTGGCCTGGTATGTACTGAAGGCAAGAACTTCTACAGAATTAATTAATTAAATATAAATGTGCCACCCTAATACTTAATTTCTACTTCCTGTCTCCTTTCTTTTTTTTTTCTTTTTTTTTTTTTTTTTTTTTTTTTTTTTTTTTTGCCTCTGGCAATGATGCTTTTTTAATTCCTGATTTGAAAGAGTAAACAGTGAAAGGACAGTGGTTTCCAGATACGAGGAGCAATTTAGTAGGTTAAAGAAATTCTTCATCTTGGTTTCATGCTTTTTCCACAATAGCTGGTTTGTTGGAAGAGACAGAAACCTGCCAAAAGCCATCATTGTGCTGAGAAAGAACCAAATGGTGCTGTTGAAAGATAAAGCAGGATGGGGCAAACCAAGTTGTCAGGATATACAGTGCAATTCAACAGGGCAGAGAATAATGTGGCTCTCATGGCAGAAAAATTGACCCGGAATGAATAAAAAGTAGGACCTGAATCTCTGCATCTTATTTTAGTAGCTATTAAATAATGATAACAGTTTCAAGGAACTTTGAGAATAGATGAAGATGGAAAAATAGATTGTTGAGATTTTATTTACTTCTGTAGCAAATTCCTGACATGTGGGTCACAGAGAGAATTTTCCTTTGTGAAAACCCTTTAGCAAAATTCTCTCTTCAGCTTTCATTGATTTTTTAGCTAATGTGTACTTTACTAATGACAATCACTAATCTTTCATCAAACACACAAACAGCAGTGCAGATGCTTAGAAGTTGTATGGCACTGAAATATGAGGATTTGCAGAAGGAAAATGAGGAAGTCACTTCTTCCAATATGGTTGTAATAAGCTATTCTTATGTACTGGATTTCTTGTTAAGTTATGGCTTAGCTGTGAGTGCTCAGGGATAATGTTAAAGAAATGTAAATAGGGAGTTTTTTATTGCAAATTAATTTTTAAGTTATTTCGGAGCTTTATTTAAAATATTGCTGTATATTTAGAATTGTTGAACTGGTAACATAATTTTTTAAATGTGGCTTTTAATATTGTGATCCTAGATTTTTACTCTTTATCTTAATTGGTTTTCAAACACAGCAATGATTTTTTTTAATGAAGTTTTTATGTGGAGGGAACGGGCTGCTAATTTATCACATTTATATCTGAAAACAAAACATGTTCTCAAGTGTTAGATGTTGCAGAAGAAAGTTGAGGGCTTTTTTTCCAAATCAGGACAGTAAATCAGAAGGTGGCTACTTGAATCTTGCAGGAGCTTTCCCAAAGGAAATGTAATTCGGGAGGATGACAAGCAGCATATTTTAAGTGCGAGCTTGTACACATATGGAAGTTGAAAGCATGTGAAAGCCTATAGCACTATAGTCAGTGTAAATGTAAAAATAAAGTACAAAACTGTGGACAGTGCACAGATTGTGCTGTAAAAAGTATTATACAATACTCCCTCCCCTTCTATGAGTGTGATGAATACATTACTGTGATCCTTCAAAGTAAGGCACTGAGTTACTTTCTTTCCTTGGGTCCTTCCTCCTTGAGCTGACAGCTAGATACAGCCCTGCTCTGCCTCGTTCCCAGCCTGCAGCAGCCTCACCCTGGCTTTTTTCCTGCAGGCAGTATCTGAAGCAATTGGGAATCTAGCTCTTCTGCTGGCTTCAAGGTCCTTTTGAATGGAAAGGGGTCAATCTGTTTCTCAGCAGTATCACAGCACTGTGTCCCCAGCTGTTATATGGGAAGGCTGTACAAAACCATTGTCCTGAAAATGGGAACTTGCACAAATTCTTGCTGTTCTCTCAGGAAGAATTTTTAGAACAAGGTTTAGACAGTGAAGATGGTGTGGCTGTGCTCAGTTGTCTATACAACTGACTTTGAAAGAAAAATGCTCTCTGCATCTGGGCTGAGCAGGAAGTTTTTCTCCATGTCAAGAGTGCGAATTGTGAATCTATTCATAGATTTTTCAGTATAGCCAGAGATGGCTGCTTAAGATCATCTGTGAGCTTTTTATATAGCAAATATCATCATAGTTTAGAGGCAAGAGGACACTGGTGATATCCCTAATTTCTTCCACTTGTTTTTGTGTTTTTTTTTTTTTCCCAGCATCTGACAGTCGAGTATTTGATTCTTTATCCCAGGCTTTGTGGTAGTTACAGGACATTACAAAGCTTTTCAGGGCTACTGGAAGCTTGTAAAGAGCCTTCTGAAGTTAGCATCTCTTACAATGCTGTCACTGCAGGGTTTCCAAGCAGCCTTTTGCATCCCCTCTGTTCCTCTTTGGGTTCCCTTGTGGCATCCCTGCTCTGCCAGAACATCTGTCCCTGACCCAGTCCTAGCAGAAACCCTAAACTGAGGTGATCCTTTGTTCCCTGACTTTTAGGGAAATCTCTGAGTGTTGTTACATGAAAACGAGCTGTTCCCAAACAACTGGAGTTAGATTGTGCTGAAGAAAATCCAACTGCTGGGCTTACCCAAGGGACCTGGGGAGGTTGGTTTATGCAGCTGAACTAGGTCATCATCTGCCCCCTGTGTACCTGGTGCTCCAGCACTTGGGAATGCAGAGGTGGCATTGGGTAAAACAAGCCAGGAATGAGATGGCGTGTGCTGGCTGAAGTGTTTTCGTTGACTGGCTTTAGGAAAGGAAGTTCCTTAGGCATACTAGCATGGCCTCATGCAAATTGTTTCACTTTTCACTGCATGCCCCTAGGCCCATTAAGCTGGAAATGGAACTGGGAATGGCTCCTGGAACACAACACTTGGAACTGTTTTTGCCACAGCATTGATGTTCTGTTTATTTTTCTCACTTCATGCTCCAACACAGTTACTACCATGCCTCATTTTTCCTGGTACATTAAACCTGTTTCAGGAATGCAAATGATTATGCTGAATGAATCATCTCTATAGCCTTGTGCATCCAGATGATGTCATTATCTTTAGTTGTATGTTCACAATGTGCTTTTTTAATAATGCATTGTGCTGGTGGTCCCTGAAACTTTAAGTATCTGGCATGTGATATCATCAAGACTGAGCTATAACCTAATTTGGTGAAAGCTGATGTACATCCACTGATACCAGGGGAATTGTGTCAATTTAAAGACTCAGGACAGGATCTTTATGATCATATTTCTACTCTGTGTCAAAGTATATTCAAAAGAAAGGATTCATCACATTTGACAGCGTTTCTTAGGTTGGCCATTTTTAACATAAAGATGTAGTTGTGGGGGAAAGTAGAAAAAATGGTCTGATTTCTAGCACAAGTAAGACCAGTCTAAAGAGGACTTGGTATTCCAAGCAAAATGCTGGATTTACTGGAGTGTGTAAGGTTACTGCCTATCTTGGTGAGGCAGAGCAGCACTGTGCACTGTGGCTTGCTGGAGTAGCAGATTAAGGAAGGGAAATTCTGGCCCTGAGACAAATTCAGATAAAGATATGTCGCTTGTTAAAAACTATATTTGATTTCCAAATCATTATCTGGGTAAAGCATGTGGCTAAAAACCTCAGCATGAGCTTCCCAGTGTTGCACATCACTGGACAAATTATTCTGGCCCCGTCTGTAAAAACATGGAGCTGTATTTCACCACTTGTGCTGTTTGAGTTGCTGCTTTTGGAATACGTGTGCTGAGCTGCTGTGGTTGTAAAGTTCTGTCAGGCATCGTCCCTGAATGATCCTTCCAGTATTTGGAAATCTTCTGGGAGTGTGATTGATTCCTCAAGGGGGTTGCCTTGGTTTGAAAGACAGGTGTCTGTCAAGGAAGGCAGGAGCCTCCCTTGAAATGGAAAATACAACCCCCTCCCCTCTTGTGTTGGTTTGAAAACA
>VXAC01007653.1:623000-652563 GCA_013399225.1 Rhipidura dahli | reverse complement strand
GTTCTCCTCACCACCACGGCAGCTGNAGCACTGAGTTCTCCTCACCACCACGGCAGCTGTCTCTCCCTGTGCCAAATGCTGAGTGCCCCAGCCCGCCGACCTGTGCCCCCACCCCCCAGGTGCCAGGGACCAGCCCCTTGGTCCTCTCCCTTTGTCCTTTTAAGCACCCAGCCATTTGTTCCCAGCAACACACATGGGGAAAAATTCCTCAAGTGAAAAAAAAAGAACAGAAAAGGAAAACTTTCAAACCCCAACATTACACATTTTGGGGCCTGGTGCCCTGGAAGCAGAAACCTAGAAAGGCTTGTTATGTGTAACCAGCATGAGAGAGTAGCAGCTAACAGGCCACAAGAAACTTCAGAGTTACACACACTAGGCAGTACAGGATTTGAAAAATATAAAATTTCAAATCTAAGGCATCAGCCCAGCTCTGGAACACAGCCGGGAGAGGCTCCCTAGGAGGGGAAAGGGGCTCGGGGATGGCAGGGTTTCCCCTGAGGCTCCGGGCAGATGGCAAGGGGGCCGCTGTTTGGTGAGGCAGGCTGTGACTGAGGGCCCAGGGCAATGGCTGCTCTCGTGAGCAGAGCTCCACTCATTGAACAGGGCTGCGGAAGACAGAACCGCGCAGTGGTGGGGAATTCTTCCCACAGTGACTGCAGCCTCCTTCCCCTCTGAGCGCCGAGAGAGCAAAAAAGAGACCTAGGAGCTGTGCTTAGCCCCTTTTCCCCCAGCTCAATTCACATGGTATCTGTGCCCTTCTGAGAGAAAATCTCAGATAAGAGAGTAGCCAGCCATACCCTTCCCAGGCAAACTTCTTTTGTCTCTCTTAACTATCAATATCTTTCCTAGCAACCTACGGGACAAAATTCCAAAAATTCTGTGAGGGAAAGAAACAAATGGAAAGATCCTAACCCCCAACACTTACACATTCTGAGTGTAAGTTCACCTTCAGTTCACTTTCAGAGTAAAGGTTAAACCTGTCAATTTGCTCCAATTTGCCCCAGGAATTGTTATATTATCAGTGCAGCCAAACACCAGCATGGGGACATAGCCAGATTTTCATCATTTCAGCAGGTGCTCCCTTGTGCACATGCACAATTCAGTCCAAACACCCTCTCACAGGGATTTAGTTCCCCGCTGCAGCACACGGGCCAGCCTCTCTGGGTAGGATTTGGACATGCCAAGTGCAATGTGGCTGAGAAACCATCTGAATTTCAGCAGATGAGGCATTTCTCCCTGGGGGCCACCTTTCACCACGAGAGCTGGAGCATTTTGAAGGGGTGCACTGAGCCTTCACCCCAAAGTGGGAGCACTGGAAGCCCAAAAGCCACGCTTTGTCCTGGATGTGAACTGCAGCAGGGGGCCAAGCTGAGTGCAGATTAAAGCCAGGCTGTTCAGTCTGGGTGTTTCTAATCCAAACCTGCTCAGGATGCCACAAAGGGACAGAAGGAACAATGTCACTCCCAGTCCAAAGACAACCTCTGTTCTTTCAAGAGCAGCCAAGAGCAGAGTGTGCTCTGCAGTGGCCCGGCCCCCAGGAGCAGCAGGAGCCTGTCCCAGGGAGTGCCTCGTGCATCCGGAGGGGCCGAGCCCCCGGCAGCTGTGCCGATGCCACACGGAGCTGCCAAGTCTGCTCACATCCACAAAGGCCCCACGTGCTCCCGGGAGCAGCCCCTGCACGTGGCTGTAATTCTGTCTAAATTCACCCTTGAACCCTGCGGGCTTTGCAGGCTCCCCCTCTCACCCCTGCACGATGCTGTGAAGACAAATCCCTCTTCATTGCATTCAAGGCAGGGAATATATGAATAAAAGCTGCAGTACAGAGGAGCACACAGCCCTGGCTGTGCATGGGGAGCATCTGCTGGAAAGGAGCCAAGTGGCTAGCGAGCCCTTGAAGTAAAAAACAACAACAACTGGTTTTCCTGCAGAATTACAAATTGAGGCTGAAAGGGATTTGAATTAAATGAAGTTCCAAAGAGGAGCAGCACAGCTACAGGAAAGTCCCTGGTCCTTGGGAGGAGGAGGGTTTCTCCCCAGCAGTGCTGCTCTGCTGGGAGCCTCTCCCAGCATCATCAGCAATGAGGCTGTAACAAATTCCCATCAGTATCCCAGTTCCTTGTGCCTGCTATCAATCCCAGCCAGCTCCGAGGAGCCACATCCAAGGATGCGCAGTTGAAACCAGTCAGCAGTATATCATCCACAGGGGACATTCCTCTGGAGGTCATTAATCCCTGGATTACAGAGCCTGTGACTCTCAGCCACGTTGGGCATGCTGCAGAGTGCTTCCCTTTGGCTTTTGACTTGGCTGACCAGTCACACAACATAAACAATTTTGGTATTTATTTCCAAATGCTCTCTTGGATATTTGAAAGTGTGCACTGTGTTTGTTTGGGTCATCTCCTCGCTGCTGCTGCTGCTGCTGCAGAGGAAGGGCTGGCTCTCCTGGCAGAGACCAGCATGGTATCCAGATCCTCCTCCACCTCGAACAATCCTGAGGGCCAGCCCATGGATTTCTCAGCTGTATCTGTTTTTCACCAGGTCTTACACAAAAACAGGCAGACTCTTGGCTGATCCTGAACACTCATTCCTTTTGCGTATCATGGGCCTGAAGGGTTTTTCTGGCTCTTCTGCTGACCTGCAGAAGAGCCTGGAGAGGGTGAGGAGTCCTCCTGCAGCACAATGCACAGGTGGGATGGGCTGCAAGACTGCCTGGAGCAGCCAAGCAGGCTGCACTTGTCACTGGCATGTTTTCAGTAGACAGCAGATTTTGTTCTAAAGGAAAAGAAGAGAAAGAGGCGCAAAGAAATCAGGTGTCTGACTGAACTTACACAGGTACACAGGCACGTAAGGGTAACACTGATCTCCACGTCTCTGAGGGGAATGGAAAACATTCATCCTTCTACTAAACTCTCTTTATTTGCAGATTTATTTTATTTATTGAGGGTCTCTCACAGTTCAGGAGTATAAAGAAGAGTTTATTTAATTTACTGTCAAGCGCCACACTATGGTATGAAGTGTTTCATGCGCAGACAGGATTAAAAGGTTTCACTGAACTGAAAAGATGAGTTGCACTTGATCACCTTCAAGGGGGGCAAAAAGCAAGAGAATGGGAGGAAAATAATTTTCCATAGGTTGAAAGGAGATGGAAGTTAATGATCCCTCAAGGTTAACTTACAGCTTCTTATTCATTCTGAGTGTTAATGTTAAGTCAGCTTCACTCCTGCCAACTTATCTCCAGCAAGACACCTTTAACTACTAATCCAATGTTTTCTTTGTTCCTTTAAGTTCTTTTACTTATACATTCTGAGTATAAGTTCACCTTCAGTTCACTTTCAGAGTAAAGGTTAAACCTGTCAATTTGCTCCAATTTGCCCCAGGAATTGTTATATTATCAGTGCAGCCAAACACCAGCATGGGGACATAGCCAGATTTTCATCATTTCAGCAGGTGCTCCCTTGTGCACATGCACAATTCAGTCCAAACACCCTCTCACAGGGATTTAGTTCCCCGCTGCAGCACACGGGCCAGCCTCTCTGGGTAGGATTTGGACATGCCAAGTGCAATGTGGCTGAGAAACCATCTGAATTTCAGCAGATGAGGCATTTCTCCCTGGGGGCCACCTTTCACCACGAGAGCTGGAGCATTTTGAAGGGGTGCACTGAGCCTTCACCCCAAAGTGGGAGCACTGGAAGCCCAAAAGCCACGCTTTGTCCTGGATGTGAACTGCAGCAGGGGGCCAAGCTGAGTGCAGATCAAAGCCAGGCTGTTCAGTCTGGGTGTTTCTAATCCAAACCTGCTCAGGATGCCACAAAGGGACAGAAGGAACAATGTCACTCCCAGTCCAAAGACAACCTCTGTTCTTTCAAGAGCAGCCAAGAGCAGAGTGTGCTCTGCAGTGGCCCGGCCCCCAGGAGCAGCAGGAGCCTGTCCCAGGGAGTGCCTCGTGCATCCGGAGGGGCCGAGCCCCCGGCAGCTGTGCCGATGCCACACGGAGCTGCCAAGTCTGCTCACATCCACAAAGGCCCCACGTGCTCCCGGGAGCAGCCCCTGCACGTGGCTGTAATTCTGTCTAAATTCACCCTTGAACCCTGCGGGCTTTGCAGGCTCCCCCTCTCACCCCTGCACGATGCTGTGAAGACAAATCCCTCTTCATTGCATTCAAGGCAGGGAATATATGAATAAAAGCTGCAGTACAGAGGAGCACACAGCCCTGGCTGTGCATGGGGAGCATCTGCTGGAAAGGAGCCAAGTGGCTAGCGAGCCCTTGAAGTAAAAAACAACAACAACTGGTTTTCCTGCAGAATTACAAATTGAGGCTGAAAGGGATTTGAATTAAATGAAGTTCCAAAGAGGAGCAGCACAGCTACAGGAAAGTCCCCGGTCTTTGGGAGGAGGAGGGTTTCTCCCCACCAGTGCTGCTCTGCCAGGAACCTCTCTCATCTTTCCCTTGGCTTTTTGACCTGTCTAAGCATTCACACAACCCAAATATTTATAGTATTTATTTCCCAGTGCTCTCTTGGATCTTTGGAAATATGCACTGTTCTTGTTTGGGTCATCTCCTCACTGCTGCTGCTGCTGCAGAGGAAGGCTGGCTCTCCCTGGCAAAAATCAATGTAGTATCCGGATCCTGCATTCCAGCTTGAGCAATCCACATGGGCAGCCTATGGATTTCTCAAGTCTCTCCATTACACCTTCTGCTAGCATTTTGGTTTTCAGCTTTTTTCCCTTCTCTGGACATGTCACATGGAGTCACTGCTAGAGCAGACTGTTGCAGTCTTTGGGCTGTGATTGTCCCTTTACAACCACCAGACCCTTTTTTTCTGACCCCTGTAAGTGGGGGAATGGCAAGGCTTTGAAGTAAAGATGCTTGTTCTTTTTTTTTTTTTTTTTCATCTTGAGAACATCAAATCTTCTGGATCAGACAGGCCTTGCTCAGGGCACCGTTCCTAGAATCAAGATTGGTTTAGTTTTAACCTCCAACTGCACCCTGAGCATGAACGGGCCATGGGTGCAGATGGATACAAATTCCTCTGGCTCAGTTTTTTGCTGGCCAGATGCAGGTGGCTCCCGGCCAGAAGCCATGGGGCTGCATGAGCAAGGCCCCAAGCCTGGCACAGGGGGCAAAGCTCCCCACACTCAAAACTCAGGGGTGAGAGTTGACTCTCCACTCTCCACCCTCAGCAGGGCAGGGTGCCAACATCTGGCTGGGGTATGTCTGCTTGGCACGGCTGCTTCTGACAGAGGCAAGAGGGTCACGCCTGCTGCAGACTCAGCCTTATGCATTTTTATACTTCTTTTTTTCTTTTCATTTGAATCCCATGCAATTGTGCTTGCAAACACTTGGCAGAGTGAATTGTGATTTACAGTAACTTACTTGCAACACCATCCAGTCAGGGGAAACCCCCCCAAAAAAAAACCATCAGAATTTATGGGGTCGCTTGTAGCATCTGCCACATGACCCCAGGTGCAGAGGAGGTGGCTCACTCCTTTATCACCCTGCCTGGATGACAGGGATGAACAAGGCAGCTGAGAAACTCAAAACACTGTGTGAAGCAGGGTTTCATTAAAATAAAATACACCAAGCACATTGCATTGTATTGATTTGTAATTCTCACCAGTTGTTGCTTTCATAAAGTAATTGCAGATGCTCACTCTTGTTGGTTGCAAAGAGAGCAGTCAAAATCTTTGTCTTGCTTAACAGCCTCTGCATCAAAGACCTCGTGAGAGGCTTGGACACTTTAAAAGGATCAGCAATTATTTGTGGTGCTGGCTTTGCATTTAGTTTCCTTGCATATTCATGCCAGTGATATTTTAACATGCACATAACAGGAGGAAGCAAAGACTGACAGTAGGGGATCCAGCTGAAGTGAAGCAGATGTCTTTTAAATTCAGAACACATACAGCACAGAAACACTGAGTGATCGAACACAAACTAGAAGCGAAACCAGAAAAAACAGATTTTATACTTAAAACTGAGCACTGCAGAAAGAACAAAGAGCCTGAGTGGTGCAAAACAAACTTATATTAAAAAACTCCTCACTCTGAACTCCCTACTGCATTGCCAAGGAGCACAGGTTAGGAATTTCAATAAACTTAGTTTTATGTTGGCTGTGTCCCTTTAATTATTACTTTTTGGCACAGCATGTAGGACACCTCCAGGCCAAAACACAAGTGATGTGGAAAGTGCAACTGTTCCTTCCCTTTGGAAATGAAAGTTTTCTGATTATTATATAAAAATATTTGGATGTATTTTTTAAAGATTCATCCCATGAGCAGCTATATTATTAGCAGTGAGTCAGAGAATGTTTTGCTGATGTTTTAAAGTATGTAACTTAAGGTCAGAACCTACTAAACTTCACCAAGCAAGCAGGCCTGGTGTGAAACAGCCTTATTCTCTCCAGTGGGATTGCTCTAATGAGCAAGGGTTGGCAGCATGTGATCTTAGATTGCGAACTGTGTAGAGCGGCTTCGTTTTAATTGCAAGGCAGTGGGCACATCCAGGCAGGAGCAAAACGTAAGGATAAAAGAGCAAGTGTAGGGAAACAGCAGATAATTATAAAATGAAAAAGAACCAAGGGTGGAGGGTTTCTCTTTTTGCTGGTTAATCTGGGAAATTTATTCAACTGTGGCAACAACCAGTGGTCATTAGAGGAGCACTGTGACACCAGGCACTAAAAAGAGCTCAAATCTAGGCTTTTGTAACAATCATAGACATGAAGACCAACATTCAGCTTCCCTGGGAACAGCCCTCTTCTAAAAGCAGTCCTGAAATGTAACCCACACGCCTGAGGCTATCTTTGGTGCAGAAGCCCTTCTGGATAAACCAATGTGATGAGTCCTTGGCAGTGGAGCAGAGTTACTTATAGCTCTGATTTGGCTTTTGCACAGCTCAGACGAGGCCATGGGGAGAGGCCGGTCGGCTGGGGAGGCTCAGCTGCTTTGTTTTGCTGCTACTCACTTAGGATTTTATGAAATTTTGATCCATACAGATTAGACAACTGCCTCCCCTCCCACACTTTAATTTCACTTGGGTTTCAGGGAAAGCTTAAAAAAAAAAAAAAAGGAAATAAAACTCAGCTCAAAACACAGCTTCTGCTTTGGGCATGTGCCCACTGGCTTAAGCCACACTAGAGGGTAAGCTTCCCCCAGTATGGAGAACATTCCAAAATACAGATCACACTTTTCCCAAAAACCTTGCGTTTCCCCGGGCCTTTGCATAGCCGTGGGCTGGCTGTGAGGCAGAACCACACGGCATTCACACTGTTTTGCTTTTTCCCTGGGTATGTTTCTGTTAAATCTTTTGCCCTGCCAGAACCACAAAGGATGAGGCGAAGAGGAAAAAAACACCAAGGCTGTCAGTGAAACCCTTCTTGAATAAGGTGACATAAGCCTTGCATACAGAAGATTAAGCTTAATCTCTGAAAGGGGACAGCAGAAAGGCTGGTAGACTTCAAAATGAGCTACAACAGCTGTGTTTTGGTTGGCCAACAACAGCTCCCACGTCGGCTGAGGCTGGCTCGGCTCATGTGAACAAGTCAGATTATTAAAATACAGCGTTCAGCAATCCCATCCTTGGAGCACTTGACAGCGCTGCCTTCTCCTTTGTGAGTCGCTGCTTTGACTGAATGTGGTAACAAAGAGAAGTGGAGTAATAATGTGAGGTGCCCATGACAACAGAGTCAGTGATAATCCTACGGTGCTGTCCTTAGTTCAAAGCAAAAGATACCATTTACTGGCTTAAAGCACTGTCTTTTTGTTTCAGAAGTACCTTTTGGGTAGGGAAATGCATATCTTTCTCTTTGTCTGGCTTAACTGCTGGGCTTAATTGGCCTTATTTTAGAGCATAATAGATAAATCAGCAAGACATGGCAGAATTCAGAATAAATCAAGCTAAAAAGCTTTTCATAACTTACAAGTCACCACAGAAAGAGAGAAACTGCCCATTTTCCACAGTAATAAGCTATGCTACCAACCTGAAGAGCAGTTTAAAATAATTAACAATACCAAAAAAGAAAGGGTGTGTATATGAGTGGTTCTGCAGAGCCACTCCACCCAGTACAATGGGAAAAAATTAACTGGGTGGACCCACATTCCCGTGCCAGTTCAGAATGACTGCACTTTATATTTCTGTGCCTGGAGATATACATTTCTTGCACGTGATCACAAGCATTGAGGCAAAGGAAGAGCTTGAAGAGCAAAGCAGGACAAAAAACACACTCAAGAAAAGAAATTGAAACAATTTCTACAGCAAGATAAAGAGCAACTCACAGCGTATTTTCAGGCGTGCTGGTTTCCTTCACAGTAATTCTGTCATTTATTAGGCAATGTTTCCTATATGATATTTAGAATTATTGTGCAAGGATGTCATAACATCCATGTTTATTAGATAACTTTGGGAACCATGCTGTGGGAGACTATAAGAGAAAAGAATGAGAGAGATAAATTGTCTCTAAGAAAGATCGAGTTCTCTGTTTGAATGCGAAGGGCACCACACACTTAATGGAGATGGGAAATAACCTTGCAGTGCCCTTTCTGCTGCAGATGTAAAATGTCTGGTATTCAGCTTTAACCTGATATTTAGGACATCTCTCATACTGACAAGAATCAGAAAAAAAAAAAGGATGCAAGCCCTGCCAGTCCCTGCTGGGAAGGAAGGAGATCAAAGGAGAGGTGTATGTGCAGAAAGGCTGGGAGATCTGGAACAGGAGACTGAAGGAAGGAGCCTTGAGGGGACAAAAAAAGCCTGTGCCATACACCAAAAAAGCCCACAGAGCAGTTAAGTGTACTTTTTACAGAGGGATTGCTCTAAAGGGGGTTCATTCCAGGTGAAGGGCTTCATGATGATTCTACGCTGGACACTTGAGGTTGATCTACAACTCGGCCATTGATGGCAGCCTGGGGACCACAGAGCTCTGTGCTACCATTTTGGGACAAGGGCTTGAGGCTAAGGTCAGACAGAAAAGTGGGCTGGGCTCCGACACAGGTTCAAACACTGTGTTAGAAGTTATGAGAGCTGTGTTTGTCCAGGTCTGGTCACATCACCTCTTTGTTGATAAGTTTGTTTCCGCAGGAGAATCTAAGAATGAAAGCCAGCACCACTCACTCCACCTTCATGACAAATATATTGGACTGATACTTATTTAAAAAAATAAAAATTGCAGAAGTGTAGTTTTTGTTTGGAAAAAAAATAAAAATAAAAGGCACTGTATCACTTGTACAGAGAGAAATATTCAAAGTATTCAGGTTTTCTTTCCGGAGTCAAATCAACTTGATTTCCTCTCCCTCAGCAGGATCTCCCTTTGGTATTTGACATATTTTCTGTTTTTTGAAATACCAATTTTATAGCTGTTGTTTGTGAAATAGATTTTAAGGATTCTCCCAGCATCCACTCATGAATAAATGCTGATTTATTCATTTCCTAAAGTCCATCATCTTGACTGTTACTTGGGGCAACACTACTGCAGGTTTGTGTGGGGCTCACTCCAGGTCTGCTCTCAACCAGCATCTCTGTGCAGCGCTGAAGATATTGCTGCTGTCTGCTGTGCCAGCAGATCTCAAACAGCAGCACCACTGATCACTTGGCAGAAGCAGAATCTCCTTGGCAAGGAGGACGGGACTTAAATCTAGATACCACAAGGAACAGAGGTACCAATCTCATCTGATGCCAAGAACTTGGGTGTTTCCATCTCTTGCTTCACTCTGCTCTTTCTTGTCCCTGTTGTGTGCACAAGTTGCTGCTGTTGGATTAAAGCAGAGGAAACTTGGTGAGAAGAGTACAAACTCCAAGCACTCCTGTCCTCAGGAAGCTGAGCCTGTAGGTCAGACAGTGGGAGCAGGGGGCAGTATACATCAGAGCACTTGGGATGCTTGGGAGCATAAAAGCTGCACACAGCTGTGTCTTTTATGTGCAATTGTTCTTCATAGCCATGCCCAGTTTATGGAGCTGGGAAGCTTTTTTCCTTGTTTAAAAACCTTTATGGAGCAACAACAAAATGTAAGGTGAGTCTTCACTGTAAAGTTTTTATTTACAGCAATGATGGAGCACAGAAAGAAAACTTGGGGTTTAGCTCTTCAGAGTTTGGAGTGACTGCAGTTAGAAATATCACCCTTTGACTTGTAGAAAGAGCACATTTGATCTGGGAATTGCTCAGACAAGAAAAATCAATATGGACTGGTATAATTTGTTTTTGACAAAAAGTTGTTCTTCTCTTGACTGCTAAAGGCTTTACACCATTTAGTAACAGGCATTTTTCAAATAGATTGCACTGAAGACTCTAAAACCCACACACAGCTCTTCTCTTGTCTGCTGGTTGAAGTTTTAGGTTCAAGCAGGATATAAAGCAGCCAAGAGGATAAGGCAGAACTCTGCAAAGGAAGGGTTGAATATGGATGCTGTTGACATGAGCTCAGAGTTGGGAAAAGCTTTAAGCTCCACGTGAAGGCCTGTGAACAGTTGCCAAACTCTTCTGTCCATGTGGGTCTCTCTATTGCAGCATCTTGTCCTGTCCCAAAGAGCACCACAGGCAGAGCAAAAGAGAAAAGTGTAGGCTCTGCTCTGCAGCAGCATTTTAAAGCTGAAGGCAACCAGCATAACCATCCAGCTTCGTTCTTTCAGGGAGAAGAAATTGCTCTTTGCTTTTCAAATGCTGACTTTGTTCTGCACTGCTGCTAAGCTGGGAGTTCCACCCTTTTTTAAAATTTTGTCATCTGAGGAAATCTGTATCTAGAGGAAAATAGCAAATTCATCTCACAAGATGAGTGCAAATGTAAACAGACATCTAAGCAAGCTCTGTCTTAATGCACAATTTCATTATTTCCTTCTCTTCCATCTCCATCTGCTGTCTGCATATAGCTACTCTGGCATGTCCACTGTCCCTGACGAACACTTCCTGCTGGAGTAATGCCCTCTGTCTTATCACCATGTTGTCCCCATCATCTGAGCTGCATGGCAAGGGTGGCATCCCAGTAGTGCAGGCATAACCCACTGGCTCTTTCACTGAGGCTCTCTGAAACTGCAGGTATAATTTGATTTGAGATGTTTCAGTTTTCAGATGGAGAATTGTTCATGTGGATCTGGAGTTTTTTGGAACAACACTTCTGTAATAAAAACAAGACTGGTGGTGGCAGTTTTCATTATGGTAAAGCAGATGAGTTCTTATAACTTCTTTTGTCAAAATTAATCTCTTCTCCTTGGCCCCAAAAAAACCCCATTTTTCTGTTTGAAATGTACATCTGATATTTCGCTTTTGGATTAAATGTCTCTGCCTTCTTAGAGAGACTGCTGCTGTTACTCAGTTTCATAAATGTGGCACACTGAGGGAGGGAGGGACTTGTTCACGGCTCTATTCCCTGAGGCTCTATTTAGGATCTGCAAAAATTAGCCTATAAGTGAGTCTTATAGTGCAGCTGCTTCATATGTGCTGTGCCATCTCCCCTGTAAATACAATTTTTTCATTAAAACAAGTCTATTAATGTCCATCAGTTCAGTCACTTCTGTGACCTTGGCAGGTCAGTGTCCTACTTGATAACAACTGTCCTGTTTGTTTTCAGCTGCTTCCTCACGTGCTCCTCTAAGTGAGACATGGGAACGTGCTCCCAAACAGTATGACATGGGAACACGCATGATCATCACTCAAAAAAGCACACAAAGTTTTCATTTTAGGTAAAATACCCTAAACAGGATCTTTTTTAAAAGAAGCTTAACCTTGGTGGATGGAGAGGACACACCAGACTTGGACCATAAATGTCTTTCTGATTCACTTCCTTCACTACCACTCCAGGGCACATTTCCGTGGGGAGATTGTCCACAGCCAGGAGGTGATTCCATACACAGCAGCCCACACAGCACCATCTGACCTTACCATGCACAATATTCAAGCAGTGTTGAAGCAACCAACTGTGTGTCAGGGATGGCAAAGCTGGGAACTGTGCACAGTTACAGGGGACACATCTCAAACTGGAGGTACAACAGGGATGAGAGATTAGTTACAAAATTAAGATGGAAAGGAGTGATTTGGAAACTTTACCCCTTCCCATAAGTACTGATTCAGTGAAGCATTTTTATTCTGCACTGTAGTCATAGCCAGCAGCATATACAGAATAAGGATTGAAATATTTTGAAGTGCTGTCACAGTGTGAATGATTTTCTTTAGAGCATAAAATCAGACTGCAAAGTTATTTTCTCTCTGCAGCGACACAAGAAGAATATGAATGTCATCATCTCTCGCCCTGGGCATACAGGAACGCAGAACTGGCCTTAAACACATTCTCTTTTTCATTCAGAGTCCTTCTAAGAAATATAAAATCCAAAACAAATTCTGAATCTGGCTAGGCATCTCATAAGAGGAACAGGATTTCTGCATAGCTGAAACAGCATGACTTTGATTATTTGAAAACGCATGATTTAATAATTTCATTATGCATACCTTTTCTCAGCAGGCACCACAGCCTAAAACAGACAGGGACAAGCATTAGATAAAACAACATGCTTTGTAGCTGAAGAGATTGGAATCAAAGAGCTTAATCTTGCCAGGCACTGGTATCTCGGTGCCTTTGGACTTGGCTGCAGACAGCAGGAGTGCTGCACACAGCTGAACTGAGCCCTGGGAGAGTCCTCTGCTCAGAAGAAACATCCTGCGGGATGACTTTGATGTCTCCCTTCCCCAGTGCATATCTGCCCATGTCCCACACTCCTCCCCCTCACCTGCTCACCAGTGGAGTGAGGAAGTGCTGTCAGCATCCTGACACCCACCACCAGCTCAGGGTGCTCTGACTGCCCCCATCTCCCTGCCTTGCACCCATCCAACATCTGTTCTGGCTGGGAAATCATCATGGAAGAGACCTGGATCCCAGATCTGTCTATGAAGGACCCTTTTTGCACCCTCAGCACAGTGTTCTTGTCACCAGTCACAGAGGGCTGCTCTCCCACAGTGCACACACCACAGTCCTGTTAGCTGGCAAGTCCATCATGTGGGGGTAGAGTGCAGACACCCTATTTTTCCCACTCAGAAGGCTGGTGTGCCACTCTCTACAGTGCCAGATCCTTTTTCTCTAGGAAAGAATGGAAACAACAGGGCCAATGCTCTGCCCTATCCCAGATGAAAGGCATTCCCCCTGCACTTCTCTGCCTCCCCAGCTATCAAAGAGGAAAGACATGGATTGCACAAAACAAAGTTTCTGCACAAAAGCAGGTTTTAACTCTTTAGAGCATCCCAGACAGAGAGCCACAACTGCTGGCACAGCCAAGCACAAGTCCCTGGGACCCCCTAAATGGCATGGGATGGGACCAGAGGCCATGCCACAAAGTGGGGGCCAGCAGAGGGTCCCTGAGGGGCAGAACAAGTTGATCACAACTGGGGAAACAGCCACCCATCCATTACCACTGTCACCATACCACTGTCTGGGTCAGTGGGGGCTGCTGGCTTCAATGGGGACTGTGGGGCTGGGCCAAGGGGTCATGGTGGGTGGAGGGGGCAGCACTGGCCTCCCACAGGTCTGCACCAGGGTCCTGGAGCTCTGACAACTGGGTTTGGGGGTCCCCATCAGGGGATGGGACCATGTGTGAGGAAGGTGAGCCTGAGCAGGGTGAGCAGCAGGAGCCATCACCATGTGCTGCTTCCCTGCCACGATTCATCGTTTGACCTTGGACCTGCTGCAGCTGTCCCTTGTAAGCTCTTGTTTGCTCCCCAGGTTTGAGAGGGGAGTTTTGAGAGGTTTGGCACAAGCCTTGTAAGCTTGGGAAGGCCAACCAAACCTGCCTGAAAAATCTCTGCAGAGGACACCAGGGGTATCCCCACCCAACAGTCCATGCTAATGTGCTTCAGCCAGGCTGCAGAAACCCCACAAGGGAGAGCAGGGACTGCAAACTCAGCAGGTGAGAGAACCAGAGCACATGGCCCTCTCTCCACTAGAAAGGAGGCTGAGAACACCAACCAGTTTCCTGCAGACATAAACTGAATTCATCCAGTGACCCAAGGAGGCAAAGCTCAGTCCCAGGTCCTAAAATGTGGTCTCATGGCCAATTAAATGTTGTTCAAAGGGCAGCAGAGCATCAGGGAGCGCTTTGATCTCAGAGATGCCAGCCAGATGTGTAATATCTGCTCAGGTGTTTGCCAGGTACCAGTTTACAGTCCATGCACATCAGACAGACAGGTTTCTTCCTGGGCTTGCTAACAGAAGCAGCAGTTCTCAGAAATCAGATCGAACAGAAATAATCCCTACCTTTTTAAACATCAAAAAGAGTAAAGCCTCACAGCTGCATAGTTCTGAAATTGAATTGAATTACTTGACTTGCCAAAACCAGAGATCAGAGTTCTAGGTCTTTCATGCCCCAGCTGAAAGCATCAATAGCACTCATAGGAGGGCACAGAGCTGCCTTTCAAATACTGATTGTGACTTTAGAAGCATTATTTGGTCTCAACCTTCAAATACAGTAACCTCAGTTCAAAATGGATGTGTGGAAATTAAAAAACTGATTTTCAACACGAGCATTTTATTATTTGAAGAACTTTTTTTTTTCTGAAGTTACATCTAAAATTAGCCAAGGAATCTAAATTTTGATTAGGCTTTGAATTTAAAGTAAAAAGCATTTGAATTCATCTTTAAGTAGGTGGGCAGCGATGTGCTTTCTCTGAAAACAGTGCAACAATTCAAAAGCAATACTGATGCAAGCAGGGACTTGATCCCACAAGGATCCAGGAGAAAGACTTCTGGGATGAAGCATTCAATTCCCAGAAATTACTTTTCCCACTGATCCATAAGAATCCCATGTCTGTTGACTTCTCCTCGTGCTGTAGGACATCATTGCTCAACCAGAATATCTTTCTGCTTAGCTACAAATCCCTTGCCTTCATATATTGTCCCAGCACCTGAAATACCTGAACAGCTCAATGTAAATCATATATTTATCCTCCTAATGCCCCTTTGAGTTCTGGCACTGCTGCTACCTACCTTCTACAGCAGGGAAAAGGCAGAGGGAATCTAAATACCCTGTCAACAGCAGTTCTTTTTACCCATTGGTCACAGCATTATTCACTCAGGTTATTATAGAGAAACAAAATGTTAATAACAACTGAACAACTGATTCCAGCATTAAAACCAGAACTATTTTTCTTGCAAACACACAGAAGGGGATCAGCCTTTGTTTTACTCACCACAGTATCTCTTTTGATACTGTACGGGAGGCATGAGGGGAAAACACCATCATCACCTGGGAAAAACACCTGTGGGGACTCTGACAGCAAACACTAGATTCATACATATACACATGTACATATATATAAACCATATCTATATTTTTAGAGTTTTATATTTACAAACTTACTATGTATATATAAACATATATTTAGGTATGTATTTGGCAGAAAGATGTAAAAATGTAACTTCCATACCCGCTGTAAAATTAACTATCTTCAAAGCAAAACATCCTGAAACCCCTGAAAACCTATTCTCTCTGACAAATACTTTCTCTCTTTCCCTGTTTATTGCATCCCTCAGCTGCAAAACCCAGAACTACTTTGTGTCATGGCAGAGAAAAAAAATAAGTGGGTAAAGGATTTAAAGTCAAAGACAATGAGAAGTTTTAAAGCTACCTCTGCTAATGCTACCAGCACTTTCTTGGTGAACACTGCTGTGTGTATCCCATCTAAAGCTCACCTAAAAAGCAGTGCTGATAATGCAAAACTCAGGGCCTGCTTAAAATGCTGAGTGGGACATCTACAGAAGGGCATGAGCTGGTTATGCTGACACTGAATGAGAAGCATCCCAAACCCCTAAGCTGTGAGCTTCTTGAATCAAAGCTTTGTATCAATTTTGCTGATGCCTGGTCCTTGTGCTCATAATGCCCCAGGTGTGAGGCTGCATCCAAGCTTCCCTGCACCTTTGCAGTGCTTGAAGAACATGATCCAAATTTTGCATCTTGGGACCCCATAGACAGTGAATCGTTTAAAAATAAGCAAAAAGAAAACCCCTAAATCTGCTGCATATTTTACATTCTCAAGCTTCTTTGAATCCATACAAATGTTAGGAACCAGTCAGACAACAGATGCATCAGGAAATTAGCTCATCTCTTCCAAGAACTCACATTAAAATGAAGAAAGAGATGAAGATCAGGAGACCTGATGCCCTTCAGGAACTACTGCTGGAAGCTTTGCCTCTAGGTGATAAAGGGGAAGATGGTTAATCCAAGGCAGACCGAGGAAGATAACATTTCTGTTCTTGTACAATTCTGTACAACATTAGTCCAGACAGGAGTCTATTAACAGTGTCTGATGGAAGCAATTGTATTATTTATTAAACTGACAAGATCAATTGGCTGCTTTGTACCCGTATAAAGAGAACTATTGTACTTTCATGTCCTTTTAAACACAGAGAATAAAGCACTCCCCAGGGTGCTTTCATGGGCTGCCTTCGATTAAGAGTTCTGAAAACGTCTGATATTGTCAGAGATGGCTTGCCAGATCCCCAACTGGATTCACACTCCTCACAAAGAAGGAAGATGGTAGCAATTATAATTATCAGTGCACTGAGAAGGAAGGACCTTACCTGACTTAGAGAAGTGCTTTTACTCAGTCTTCCCAAAGATTAAGCTCTCGAAGCTGAGGGAGACTGACCTGCTTTGATAGCACCAGCAGCAATGTCAGGACTAGTGCCATGGCTCAGATAACTGCACATGGGATGTTCATTCTCTTCTCCACCAGAAAAATGGGAGGAGTGAAGGAAGATGACTGTTTCTAGGGCATGAGTAATTTTTAATAGGACCTAATTATGGCGAGCAAAAGTGTTGTGTAAATTAACAGCAGGTTATGAGTTGTGCAATATATTTATGTATTAACCCAATGTAGCACTACAGGCTTGGGAAAGGGCAGCTGGAAAGCTGCCTGGTGGCAAAAGACCTGTGAGTGCTGGTTGAGCTGTGCCCAGGTGGCCAAGAAGCCCAGTGGCATCCTGGCTGTACCAGCAATAGTGTGGCCAGCAGGACCAGGGCAGTGATTGTTCCCCTGTACTGGGCACTGGTGAGGTCACACCTCAAATCCAGGGTTCAGTTTTGAGCTCCTCACTACACAAAAGACACTGAGGGGCTGGAGTGTGTCCAGAGAAGGGCAACGGAGCTGGGGAAGGGGCTGGGGGCAAGTCTGATGAGAGCAGCTGAGGGAATTTGGGTTGTTTATCCTGGAGAAAAGGAGGGTCAAGGGGGACCTTGTGGCTCTTAACAGCTCCCTGAGAGATGGCTGTAGCCAGGTGGGGGTCGAGTTCTTTCTCTGGGGAAGAGCCCAAGTCCATTGTTATTCAGGACATGGCACTAACCGTGTGCGTTAATACTCACCTTTACCTGCAGAGTACTTTGAGGAGTACATCCAGAGGATGCAACTCTATAAACTACAAAATAAGCACTTTCAGTCCATTCAGAGTGGATAAATATGCTCAATAAATTAATAGCAAAGCTGTCTCAGAGCAGCTGTTTCTGGGCAGTTATGGAATTTTCCAAACATCTGAATGCACCTTTTACTATGTGCTCCTAAACAGGGATGTGCACTGACTGCACCAAAGCTGGAACCAGCTCAGGGAAAGAGAAAATTCTTTGTGGGTATCAATGCAGTGTTGTTCTGAGTTTAATTGAATCACAATTATGTGCTTATCAACCTAGAACTAAAGGCTCCTGTAAGCTGCCAAGTACTGCTGGGTACCTCCTGTATGTGATGAAGCTCAGACTGAGTTTCTCACAGCTTGTCCAGAGACTGGAATTGAGAATTGTGCCTCTGCTCACAATTATTACAGCAGAATAAACTCATAGCAACTCTGCTAGAGGACTTCTGAGGGTTTGATCTAAATTCACCTCAATGTAAATGAGCAAGTTTTGCCTTATATACAAGCCCAGCTTTTATATTGGATTTTGCCTCATCCTTGCTGTGAACATAGAAAATACATCTATTTTAAGCTGAAATCTGTACAGTGTTCTCAGTTAATTACTGCCCCAAACAGTTTTAGAAACAGTGGCAAATAGAGCTACATGATATTTCCCTTAGTTGAATTCCCTGCTCTTCTGTTTTTCCCTGTTCCTTATCTATGCCACCTGGATTTGCCAACCTTTTCAGCAGTGCCAAGAAACCTCATGGCAAACCAGCTTTAGGAGAGTGATATTAAAAATTCTCACTTTCTGCTATTTCACTCAAGGAGTTCTAATCTGCAATCTGTTGCTTCTTTTATCTCCTCTGAACCTTAGAAACCTTAAGGTCGGTGTTCAGCCTCGGTCCTGTCACCGTCACCAACAGGAGCCAGCAAAGCCCGTGCCCCACCTCCCGGCTGGGGGACAGCACTGCGGGGATGCAGCTGCCAAAGCCTCTGGAAAAGTCGGGACCTCAGCTACGGAGTCTCAGCTGCTGTGACTTTACAAAACACTGACCTTTCTTGGGTGGGGAAGTAAAAAGTGGCTGAAGAGAATATATATTTATGCATATAAATATAAAAAAATCTAATTTATTTATTTATAGAAAATTGTACGTACAAATAGATATTAAATATTATGCATATACAATATACATGTCTATATAGAAAATACATAAATATATATACATACACACACATACATGTATATATTATATATATATATGTGTTTAGATATATATATATATCTATCTATCTCCACATGACAGCATCCTCTGCAAAGATCTCTATTGCAGGAAAATGTTTGTTGTTCCAAAATTTAACAAATCTACAGCACTCTTTATTTCTGTGTTTTATTTATAAGCTGGTTTTCAAGGCACCTCAGCATGACGCTGTCTTCAGACAGTGTCACAAGTGGAGAGGAAGCTCAAATTCTCCTGATGTGGGGTACCTGATCCTCTCAGCATGAGGTGACATTGGGAAAGAGCTCTGTAGAGGAAGTGACAGTGGAAGGATATGGCAAGGAATTACCCATAGAAATGAAAGAAAGGAAGGGCATGGTAAATATTTGTGGCAGGGAAAGAGGACAAGGAACACGAGTGATGAAATACACAAGCAAATATTCAGACTTGCCCATCACACACCAGTCAGTGCCCATCTTCCCAGTTCTAAAACTTTCCTAGATTTTAGGACCTTTAGGACACTTCAGTGTAGACAGGCTTTGTAGTGAGTTAATTACAAAAGTTTTCTTGTTCACATTTAAAACACCTACCAAGAGAGGATGCATTAATTTTCTTACAAATTGCAATGAGAAAATGAATTCTTAACTCTAATAATTGGTGTGTAAATGTGATAAAAACAGCTGACCTTGCCTGCAGGAATAGCTAAAGATGCTCACAGACAGTGTTGATGCCTCTAACCATCCTGTGCTCCCAGCCTGCACTCACAGAAACATATTTCAAGGAAACAATTGTGTGAGCACACAGCATAATTTATCCTGCTATGGGTCACTAGAGTCCCAGCACAGTGACTAATGTGTCATTCCCTTTGAGTTATACTGAGTGAGTAACATTGTGGAAAGTACCTATTCTAGGATAGGATAGTCCATCTGGATCACAGGAACCTTCTTCTTATTGCAAGTATTTCTCAGGAGTTTCCTCTTTTCTGTACTCTCTTGGTATGGAATTTCAGGAAATCTGTAGGACGTGCTTTTAACATTAAAAACCCAAACCCACAATACACAAAAAACTCCCAAAACATGCACAAACACTATTTTTTTTTTCCAAAAACTGTAAAATCAAAGCTTTCAAAGTCCTTTCCAGTGTGACTTCATTCCAAGAGATGCATCCTAGGAAAGGAGTGGTTTAAGGTGAATTTTTCTGTTTCATCATAATTCATGAGTTTTCTTCAGCAATGACATTCTTCCATTGTCCAGGTGTAGTCAGAGGGCATCAGGGGCTTTCTCACATGCGACACAAGAGCAGAGAATGCTGCTGGGGCAAACACCTGCACTTACAGCAGTCAGTGTCTGGTGTCTGCCTCACCGGGGAAACTCTTGCTTGTTTTGGCACTTGTGTCTTTCTGGGACCAGTGCTTTCTGGTTTAGTAAACATCCCAGAAATAATCTTCTAAGCCTTAATTAAAAGATTAAATTTAAGCATTTATTGTATAATGAAGTGACATTGTGAGCACATCAACATCCGGCTTAACAGCCAGGAATACAGCTCTAGAGTACACTTTATAGAATCATATCTAAATTACTCATTGTTATAAAAGAGACCAAGCAGAATCTAAGAGGTCTTTACATCTTGGGAATTCTCAAAAATCCAGATCTGTGCTGGCTTTTTATGTCTGCTCGTTGAAAAGTCTTCAACCAAGTACTTTGATATCAGCAGAAAAATGCTTTTCCTGCTTCAAAAGTCTCACAGACACTGACTGTGTCATAAAGTACCTTGAGGAAGTTTACATGGGAAAGATGAGAAATGGACAAGCAGAGGACTTAACACTGGCTAAAGCCAAATCAGCTGCAGGAAAGTGCAGAGAATTCAACCCCCCAAAACTAAACCATTGCAGTTACAGTGCATTTTGCTTCTGAATTCATGGACCAAAGTAAACATATTTACTCTAATAATGTGGACAGGGATATCATCTTTAAATCCCAATTTCTTTTTTTTTTATGAATTCTGTGCCTTTTTCAAATAGAATCTTCTGTCTGCCAAATGGGCTTAAAATTTTTTTTTGTTTTGGCTCTTTCTTGACTTTTAACTTCTTGTTCTTTGCTTGATGTATTCTGAAGGTGTCTCTAACAGGGGATTAATTTTCAATGTCAGTAACCTAAAAAAAAAGCATATAAGACAAGCCACTAGCAGAAAGAAAAGCCTGCTTTACACTTGTTTCCTAAACCAACAGCCTGTGACATGCCAGGGCCAGAAAGCATTGATTATAAACAAAAAGGTCCCATCTCAGATTCCCCTAGTGAACCTGGCTTTCAGTATCCTTTGACAGTGTGACACTTCCTACCAACAGTTCCTTTGTACAGGGAGAGCAGCACAAGCAAACTAAACAAAACCACAGAAAAGCCTTGGAGGCAGCGACAGCATAATCCCACTTATTCATAGCTCAGCTGAAGTGCTGCCTATAAAACCCTCTGCAGTGATTTATTCTGCTCTCATTTCAATATTGCCAAGAACCCTGCCTTCCTGCCACAAATCTGCCTCCCTTTGCTCGCAGAATAACCCAAACAAATACAGAAACGTTTACGCTAATAAATTCTGCGCTGGATTTAGGTGCTTGTATTACACTTGATGTATATTTTCAAGCTCCCTCCTGCAAACACACAGAGATCGTTCTACCAGTAGATGTCACCCGGAGCAGGGAAATGTCTGTTGAAGCCCTGGAGAATCCCGGTTATTCCCAGCTGCGTGTCAAAAGGCGCCCAGCTCCCAGCAGAGGTTTGGGAAGGAGCATGAGGAGGAGGTTGCCAAAGCACGCATGATTCATCAGCACTTCTGCCTTCTGCCCTAGAAGTGGGTGCAGGGCTGGGGGGACACGGTGCCACTGCTGCACTCTGTACAGCCATCATCACAATGGTTTCATGCAAACCTGTTCCTCAGGCTGCACCTCCAAACGCACCGTGACGAAGGAAGAGCGCGGGGAGATTCCAAACTCAGGAGTTTCCAAATCCCTGACACCTGCACCCTTGGCCCCGGTGATTATTCAAATTGTCTGTCACAATCATTCCTTTAGATAAGGAAAAGGTAATCCCCGAGCTGACTTTACACTTTGCTGCTGTCAGCTGAGTCCAGGAACACGATGGTGGTGGTTTCTGACAAAGCACTGATGGGGCTGTGCAGTGGAATATGGGATTTCAGGATGCTTAAAATCAGCATTCCTACAAGAAAGATGGTTATAAAAAAAACCCTAAATGCCTTTGAAACCCATCCCCACCTGCACCCAGAAACATGAGGTGAGAATCCAGCCCACACACCTTCACCTCTATGTGCATGTACCAAAAACCAGTTCATGGCAGCAGAAATCTCACTGATAAAAATATTTTCTCCCCCAGTGAGTAAAATTCAAATATGAAGTTTAGGTGAGACATAAATGGTACCTGAGAAAGATCATCAGCTGTACTAAATAGTCTAATAATTGTGTTGTGTTGTGTTGTGCCTTTTTTACATCAGAACAAGGAAAAAAATATTTCAGACTAAAAATGCAAAGGTAAATCTCCAGGCTTTCTAGCCATCTACCTACCAGGAGAGATGCATATTTCATCTTGAGTACTACCTACTGCATCCTTCTGAAAAAGTGTTCTGAATCTTTTATTTTGCTAGATCTTGATTATTTGTATCTGGTACTATAAAAGTATACATAAGGTTTTCCTCCTGTAATTCTTGGGAAAGAAAACAGAGGCTGTGAGAAGTAAGTGAAACCTCAAAGATATAATTGATCAAAAGGTATTTGTTTCCACAAAAGTGTCTCTTTAATATCTTCATCACAATTAAACCTTTGATGAACAGCTTCAAATGTGGATTCTTTTTTTTTAAATGGAAGACCTATGAAAAATACAGAAACAAGCAGAGAACTTTCACAAAAAATCCCACAAATTTAGTTTTGTGTGTTTAGTGAGCAGAATGTAGAAGAGCAGAGTACCAGGGGAAGAACTGGAAGGAGAATGGGGGAGAAATAATCAACTGCTACTGTGTCTAGTCTTTGTAATGAAATTCTTTTCAGAAACCCAACCTGCATCACATAAAGAAAACCCCTATTCAAAAGCCAGTTTGTTTGCACAGTCTAATTTGATAGAAGCATTTTGTGTGCATTTTTGTTATGAAAGGTTTACTTTTTTTTTCAATGGGCAGCAATCTCTGATTTGGAAGCAACTCTTTGCTAAAGCAGGATGGGAAACCTTCCAGGTTTTGGCCAGAATAATAGCAGTTCTTGCAGAACTTGTGCCCTGGCTCTGGATTTCACAAAAGGTTCCTTTCTTCCTTCCTTTCACTCCCTACAATGCACCTCCAGAGATCTGCCACAAAGGGTTGTTCTGAAGTATATTTAGCACATGGTGGCAGGCTTAGCTGCTGGGATCAGTTCTTCTTCACTCTGAACTGATTCTTATGTTTCTGAATGCAGCAGCTCATTCAGAATTCAATTCCTCGTTTTTCACAGCAGTGCAAGTTCAACTAAATTTTTTACAGGTTCAAAAATCAATCAGACAAACCCAAGACAGAAAAATCTATGAGATGTCCCAGTTAAAGCTCAAGTAGCAGCAATACTACAGTGCACTGGATGCTGTGAAGATGTACTGGAGGGCTGGCATGGGATGTTTTCCTGTTCTTATAACTCCCTTTGTATTGGGCTCTGTACTGGGCTCTGGGATCTCTGGTCTGGCTCATTATGGCTGTTCATATGTTACATTCTCATCAAGAAACCTTCCCAGTGGGAATTGATGGCAGTGACCCCAGGAACAGCACCTTTTTCTCCCTTTTGCTGTTTAAAGATGGATTTTCAAAGATGGATGAATTGGCAAGGATATAAAAAGAGTAATATTTTATGAACATAGTAAAGTTGGACATTATTAAGTTTAAAACCTCGTTTATCTACATATGAATATGCTTGCAGAGTTCCAAATCAAGGTTCCCCACTAGGAACCCTGCCCCATTCCTGCTTTACATTTCCTCCAAATGATGCTGGTTTTTTCTTTCTTCAGCAGCTCATTCAATGCAGAAGTCAAAGGAGTGTAATTTATTCTGGGTTCTCCACACTAAACAGCCCAGTGCTATTGTGTGTGGACAGCAAGCACTTCAGAGAAGTAAAAACAATTCTTTTTTTCTAAATAGAAGTAACCCAATAAAACATTTAAATATAGATAAGAATTAGAAGGATTTTTTTTCCAGCTTGGATTTGGATCTAAATTATGAGCCCTGCTTCTCTGCCTTTTACATAAAATTAACCTTGCATATTTATTTATTTGGGCACCTATTACAATTCACAGGACACTGTGAAGTGGCCAATATTATGGGATTCAAAAGGCTAGGCTTGGATCTTATTAAAATTCAGGTTATCTCAAATTTCTTCAAGGGATATATTTGTTCCAGTCCTGCTCCCTGATGGAACAGTGCAGTATATTTTGCATGTGATGAAAACAGACAAAAAAAAAAATATAGCTGAAAAGAAAGGGAAGATCCATGAGGTTAAGGGGATTTTACAATCCCCATTTTCTAGTGGTTACCAATATCCCAGAACCACCTGTACACACCTGTGAGAAACTTAAAGCATTAACTGCAGAGCAAGATCTAAAGATCATTTTTAAAAGCTTCTAAGATACCTTCAGAAGCAGTGAGGAAGCAGCACTGGAGTGTTACCAAGAAGGGTCTCAGACAGCAAGTTCTCCTAAATATCCTGGAGCTTTACTGAACAGCTTGCACTGGAAGATAAAGGAATCAAGACCATCTATGAACCAATCTTTAAGCTGATTTAGTAATTGCCTGTGAATACAACTCAACCCAGGCTAGATAAGGCTCAGGAGACCTGAGACCCGTCAGCTCCCCAAAACAGGTCATGACTGAAGCTTTAAGTGATGCAGACACTGCGTGTGGATTCCTCTCTGGGGAATAATTTTTTGCCACATTGTCACAGGAGGAGTCCATCACCTGGTAAGTTTGTTCCATTTGTGAGGCACTGAGCAACTTCAGCAGGCAACAACCAAATTAACCTTAGAAAAGCAGAGCCCATCTCAGTTGAGATGAGGCAGCATTTTACCATGGGAACTTAAACACGTGCACAGCCAGCTGAGCCTGCTGACAAACACCAGCACGGGGCATCCTGAGCCAGCACAAGCCTGTCTGAGGCATCACAGGCTGGGCTCTGGCTCTCTGGAAATCCTAAACTTGAGCTGAGCTCTTGCCATTTCCAGCAGAAGGTGTGGACATTTTAACGCTTAGAGTCCTGCACCTCCCAGACTGCTGCATTCTGGTCCAAAGCCAGAAGTATATAAATGTATTATTCTGCCTCCTTACTCAGTGGTGCTGTCCCAGAAATGCTCCAGTCTCCCCATTTGTTACCACAGATTTTTCTGAGCTCTTCTGTTTCTTTTGATCTGCTCCTCTCTGGGTTTCTATTGCCAAGTATTTTCTCTTCATCTCTATGTTCAAAGCACAGAGCTGAAAATGCAGAAATTAATCACTTTGAGGCTTCTCTGTGTGGATGAGCACAGCCTGTGAGGGCCAGCAGTCTGTGGTTCATTTCAGCACCACAGGCAGGCTAATCTGCTGAGCTGTGACCAGAGAAACTGGGAGGCTGCTCTCCACAAACTGCCTGGAGCACCTGCCGGAGGCACAGAGTGTTCTCTGGTGCCAGTGGTGCATCTCCAGCTGCAGCACAATCTCAAACATGTGACCAAGGGGCAGGAAGAAAGAAAGTGTTCTGTGTAAATTTAGCCAGCATGTTCTCAGTTCTCACTGCTTTCAGTGTCTGGCAGAGCTGATGGAATCTTACTGATGTGGAGCCTCGCTCCCAGCCTCCTGACAGACATTTTTAGAGCTGTGCTTGCTGACTGAGGGTAAAAATATGTCAGGAGTCCAAAGTCACCTGCCATTTGCATGGGCTGAACACTTTCTGGTGAGGTCATGAAGCAAGAGGCTTGATGATCAGAGGACAAATGGGCATCTACACAGCACAGTCTAACACAGTACCCCAAAGTACTAAATCTGCAGCACTTTTAAGCAGAAAACAAGAACTTTTCTCAATTCTGTGACTCCCTTCTAATGCATTTTTAAAAAATATCAAATGTATTTTTAAAAAGTAGATTTTAACACCTTTGAAGTCAGGATCCACACCGTCTTATCTACCCAGCTGCACTGCTGTGCATCTGCCAACACAGCCAGGCCAGGAAGGCAAGGGACACACATCATCCATACAGAACAGGCAGGACCTTGTTTTGGGAGTATTCCCCAATTCCCCCTAACCTGTGACGTAGCAATACTTCTCTAAAAACTCTCAATATACTTGAGATTGGATCAAAATTAAACAAACCAGCATGTCAGAACATATTTTGGAGGTAGGAGAGGAAGGGAAATGAGCATTGTTTAAGGAGTTGCCTTCCATCCCCTTTCCAGATAAAGCTGGAACGCTGACTGGCCCAGCCCACATAATTGTGTCTAAACCACGACACGCACACTCCCTTCACACATTTCTCAGGAAAACAAAAAACAAACAGAAACCCCAACCTTCCAAAACAGGAAGAGAAACCTGGGGTTTTACCAAGCAGTAAACACCAGACCATTACTATGATTTCAATTGAGTTATTCATAAGAAACAAGTAAGTCACTTTTAAATGCAAAAGAACCAACCAAGAAGACCTCAGCAAAGGTCAAATATTTGCTGATACACCCTGTACATAACACAGCTCTGACCATGGAAAATTGAATCTAATCAGTTATATTGGTTAAACTACACGTGGGTGGAATTTAGGTGGGATGTAAGCAACTACAGTGCAGAAATCAGATTAAGCCTGGGAGAAACTGCAGTGTGTGATTATCATGTAATAATTACTCAACATTTTGACAGAGCTCAAGACTGGGCTCAGCCCAGCCCTTGACAATGAGAAGGCAGCATAAACATCAGGGAATGAAACTCTATCACTTCTATTAATCCACCAGCATTTCCTCTGTGGGAAGTCCGTGAGCTTCTGATGAAAGCCCAGGACTGCAAATTCAGGAGAATCCCTGGGGTTCAGAAACAAGGTCCAGACCCCCTGGAGAAGGCAACGCCAAGTCAGCTGCAGTACAAATCTGTGTGGGTGACCTTTTGGAATTGGGTCACTACCAGCTGTCCATGGATGTGGAGTTCTTAGAGAAACCCATCTGGTCCTGGCATCCATCTGATCTGCTCCTCATGCTGTTACCACAGCAACTGGCACTTAAATGAGAAATCTCTGAGCAAGCTGGATCTATAGACAGCCCTACCAAATCACAAGGCAGCAAAAGTGGATGCTTGAGGCGGGTCTGGGAGGCGTTCAGCTGTGTATTTACCAAAAAGGGTTTCAGCTTTGTTTTCCATTTCTGCTTTATCATTTGACAGAATAAGCATCAGCACACCAATTTTTCTTTATCAACAAGTCCTCTGTAGGTCAGTCACAGCAATGATGTCTTTCTATTTGGCCTGCTTTGCAGTCTAAATAGATCCTAAATATTTTGGTTTCTTCATTATTTCCATATCACACACAAATTGAATTTTTTTTTTGCTGTAAACACAACTGCCAAGAGAAGTAATAGCAGCCATGTGCCTTTTCACAAATAGAAGATGCTTCACAAAAGTATAAAACCTAACTAGATCTTCCCAATGGCATTTAGATTTGTCATGTTGAATTTGACCCAAATTTCTTTAAAACTTTAGGTACACAGACCTAACATTCAAGTTCTTTGCAGGGTAATTTTCATGTTTGGCAATACAGATTTTAACACTCCTTTTAATTTGAGGGATGGAAAGTCTGTGTTTGTGGCAGAGAATATTACATGGGTTGAAATAACCAATCTTAATATTCTCCCAGCTGACTAACTCTGAAATATGCTTTATTTCTGTCTCTGGCACTACAGAAACATAAGAACTAAGCTTAAGCTCTCAGTCTTCACAGCAGGACAAATGAGGGAGGGTTTTGCCCCAGCCCATGAGGCAGATTTAGGCTCAGGAAGCAACGCCCACACAGGTGACATACGACACGTAACACGAAGGGAAGTGGGAGCTGGTGGCTGAGGACAGGGGAGGTGACACTGGGGCTGGCACTGCCTTGCACAATCCACACCTTTAGCCTTTCAAATCAGTGCTCAGCACTGCCAGTGGAAGGTGAATGGAGGAAAGTAACACAAATCAAATTCTTATTCTTAGAATGCATCTTTGAAATCTTTTTTCTTATTACTCAAAGTCTACAAGTGAGTGGGGCTATTTTACATGTGAAACATTCTGGTTTAAAGGTATTACATCTTTCAAAGACCAAGAGAGAGGGGAATAAAGAGACAATGAAAGAAACTGAAGGAGACCACTGAGAGAAATGAGAAGCATCTAAGATCCCTGAGCCTGAAACAGAGAAGCACATTTCCATAAAGCTTCACTATTACACACCTTGCTCCCTAATTTCTTTCAATTAAAAGAACTGAAAAAAACTTCATTGCACAAAACCCCTCCCAAATATTATTTTGCCACTGCAACATTTTTCTAAAAAATCCCAAATTACTGCATATTAATAACTCATGAGTCAAATTTCTTCCTACTGGCTATTTAAAATTGTCAACAAAATTCATGTTAGGTAGATTTCTGGTTGGGGAAAAGCCAGAGGGATTTTTGTCTTAATACTTGCTGTTGATGTTGGACCAACAACCTTCCTCTCACCCAGCCCTTTCCTGCTCTGTCGTTGGTTACTGAATTTGAAAAGAGGAAGAAAGTTAGAGCAGCCACCATGATTTACTCAATCAGGAGCAGAACAGCAACCCATAAAAATTGCTGGCACAAACCTTCCTGTGAACACATTTGCATGTTTATTAGTTAAACTTTGCCGTCTGCAAGCACTCTTGTGAAAAAACAACAAATCATTAGTACAAGAAATGGTAGAAAACACATTTTTAAAGGCCAAAAAAATCTACAGTAAACAGAAAATCTTTATTGCTGGAAATGTTTGAGAATTGGCTTGTCCTTCAGAAAGTCCAAAAAATACCAAGGTACAAATTCCAACAAAAGACAAGTCTGAGTCTTGTCTTCCAAATTTGGACTAAGTTTTGAAAATCCCAATTTGCAAATCTAGCATAGATGTTCTCTAACAAATGGAAATATTCCAAGTGGGAGAAACGACCCAGCAGGAAGATATGATGTACAGACTATGCAAATAAGGCCGAATTCTGAGATAAAGGTGAGATGTTTCATTATTCTGGATGAAACAACCCTGTAAATACAATTAAACTTTCTGCTGCCCTCGGTCAGGTAAAAACTATTGATGTAACTAGGGAAGAAACTAAGTAATTCAGGAATAAAACTCCAAACCTTGATTTGACCCTTTACTTTCAGTGATTAATTTAATAATACTTACACAATAATATTGAAAATCTGATTTGGAAAAGCAATATTCCATGTCATGCCGTGACTGCCTCGCTTCCTCAGCAGTAAATCACTGCCCTCCACTTTCAGTTTGTGAGGGCAGAGGACCATTATTCATATTCAATACCCTGTTAACAAGTGTTTGTTCTCGTCCTTCTCCAGTGACTTCACGGGGCTTTAATTGACAGCACAGATGTCACAGCTCCTGTCTCCAGCCCAAGCAATTGTCTGAAAAGCTTCTGAGTTATTTAGCTGCTGGTGTTGACAGGAAGCTGGACATTTCTGCTCTGATGAGGGCTTTGTTTTAAGGTATCTCAGTCTGTCTTACACCTCCTGTCTCTTCCTATCTTACATGCCTAAAAATACTGCTAAGGCCGTGCACACAAGGCTTCCCATTTCAACATCACATTTGCATTTCGCCCCAAGACCCTGAGGAATTTCTGAGATTGTCCCAGATCAGACAGAGACCAAATCCATCACGTGACAATCAATTGTAATAGGCAGGATCACAGCCTCAACTTCTCCCTATGTGTTCCCACTAAGATCACAGTACCTTCTGTTCTCCCAAAGTCAGCTAGTAGTACAAATTATATACAAA
>VXAC01007653.1:583399-622969 GCA_013399225.1 Rhipidura dahli | reverse complement strand
AAAAAAAAAAAAAAGGGAATCCCACCAGCAACGTGCTGGACATTTGTATTCCAGACAAGATCCTGTTAAAGATCCTGTTAACAATCCTGGTGGATGCCACAGTCTTACTTCACATATTGATCTGGTGGAGCAAGTACAAGGCACGTAGACTTCTGGTCTGTATTAATTTGTTCTATAACTCTTGGCACAGGATCAGCTGGCAATGATCTCCCCCATGTTTTAAGTCAATTACCTGAAGTAGTAATTGTTTGTTATCAGTAAGGGGGATTTAATAAACAAATATACTTGATAAATAAATGTGCAGACAAATCCAGACATCCACATATAAATTAGTTTACATTAACTTCCTAAAATGAGGCTGCTGGAGTGATAATGTTTCAATACTCCAAAATAACATTACCAGTTCTTATAAGCTGGCACGTTAAATACATCTCTGTCCATTCTTTGCTCTTCAGAGCTTTGCTCCTAGTGATACTATTCAGTATCCTAAGGAGGGGCTAGGCTGGAAAGCCCAGATTATTGTCTTTTTTTGTATTGTCTTAATAGAGTCAGTGAAATAAAATTATGAATTATGTTGTTATATCAACTGAACAGTTTATATAATGTACCTCTGTTCCCACAAAATTGAAATTTAGTGTTTTAACAATGGACTTTACTCTTCCACTCACCTGTAAATGAGCACTACTGGAGCAGCACTGAGCCCAGTTCTGCCCTTCTCACCAGCTAAATCTGTTTCCTCTTCTGTGAAATCACCGCTGCTTTACATCATTATGAATTAGGCCAGAAACAAGCCCAGTGACTGCTCATTCCAGCTACTGAAACGTATGAAGAGTGGCTGCCATGACAGATCTGTAATAATGCTTCTCATCTGCAGTCAATTAAATTTAGACCACGCAGAACTATAAGAAGTACACAGTGGAAAATTTTGGCAGGGTGACTGGCAAGCTGTAGCACATCTAACAAACCTGAAGACTTTTAAATTCATCTTCCCTCTGAACTTTAATCAAAGGCTATAAAAAAAAAAACCTCCAGCTGAATGCAATAAAAATTTAAACAGCGAAGATCATTAAAGCAGACACTTCTCGTTACCTCATGGTGACTTGCAGAAAAATCTTGTCAACGTCAGATGCTCATCCCTGGTGTTATAATCATAATTCACCTTGCTGGAACAAACAGCACGGGAATGTCTGCATCTGCTAAGCTTGTGTACCAAAGGCAGATATGAGAGGAGGCCAAACATGTTTTTATAAGTTACAAAAGAGAACAATTGCTTCTACCGGAGGGGTAGGAGCTTTTGGAATGTGCTTTTGGACATAGGAGTGTCTTTTGAGAACTACTGAATTTATCTTCAAATGAAAACTATAAATTAAGTGTAATTACTTCTGACAGCTTGCATGAGAAAAATAAAGCATTTATCCTGTCATTGAAGTTCCCTGTCTCACTGCACTGTCAGGACTCTGGAATCATCCTTGTGGCAAATCCACTCTGCCCTTAGCACAGACATCCTTTGTCTTTTTCTCCACCACAGTTGTGGGGGTTTTTTAAAGCATGTGAGCTTCCTTCAGAAGTTCTTGGCTAAAATATTTGTCTGTCTTTTGGCTGTTTTGATTTTTGACAGCTTCTCCAGCAAACCTCATCCCACAGCTGCAATTTTCCCCCTCACTCTCTACCCAGCAGCAAACATCCCCACATCATTCTCCCCTCCTCACTGACCCCAGACCTTTATGTCTCTGCCCTGCCCGTGTCTATGTATCTTTTATTTCATTTATCCTCATGCTCTGCCCCAGAATTTCTCAGAATTCATCTGTTCCCCTCCTTGTGCTTGCCAATCCAGCCTTAGCTCTGGTTTTGCCTTTGCTAAGTGCATCCCCCCCGCCCTTGCCTTTTATTCCAACAGCCCTACAAGACAGATCCTTTCTGTAAAGGCCACAAATGATTCCTCTGCAAGATCTGCCTCACTAATTATATACTTAACATACATTTATCTGTTCCTACAGCAGGTTCCAGAGAGCAGGGGCTTTTCTTCTGTGCCTTGTCATTTAAAACACTGCCACTATCAGCCCCTTCACACGGACACCGGCAGCACCACTTCACTGCAATTAGGGGGGAAACTTGCCAGAGGATGGGCTTTAAAAAACTCTTCTTGACAAAGAAAACAACATTGAAACAACTGGCTGATTCCCTGTTTACAGAACCCAAAGGGGCATCTGGAAACCCCAGGTCAAATGTGGCTTGTCTGTAGATGTGTAATGGATGGTTTAGCTTGGCAAACAGCCAGGGACGGGGAAATGTGCTTGTGGAGGCTGTAAAACTCCACGTGGAACAAAGTGCACAGCCTCAGCTTAGAGGCAGGAGGCAGGTTGTTTTTAGAGGGGTGGTGCCTCTTTTTTAAAATTTTATTTTCTTGAAAATGTTCTTGAATATTAAATCTGAAACGTAGTGACATATATTGCCATATTTTGCTACAAAAAATAAATAAAAAACACTAAGGATGATCTTAAAAGCTGACAACACAAAATCTTTACTAAACCACATTCCTGCAGTGTTGTTACCATGAGATCACTCTGTCAGATAGCACAAAATCTAAGGTAATGTGTTTATAATCCAGCAAATACAGGTTTCAGGAGCAGGATTTCACAACACAGCCATTCTCTAAGGCAGAATGGACTCACTCTTATCCAGCCATGAGCATGAACCAGCTCAGCCCAGCAAAAACCCAGCAGGAAAGAACCAAGGAGGAGAGAGGGTTGTTCGAAGAGTTCAATTCAAAGGAATTCCTCTGGTGTCCTTGGTCAGTGCAATAACTCTGAAATAAATAGAAAGTAGAGCCCAAAATCTGAGTCTAGAAGAGTCCAGAAACACTTTTTTCCAGAGCAGTATTTCTATCTTGGAAGGGAAACCAGCTACCCTACAGACCAAAACAGGGTAAGAATTAGAGAAAACCAGATAAATTTAAGATTTTTAGATTGTACTTATTAGATGACAGAAACAGCAAAAAGATTTGTGCTGATATAATTTATGCTGATGTTTTGCATTGTTTCTGACAGAATTTCAGAAGTTTAAATCAGCATTTGCCCCTCAGGGTTTCTACAAACAGGTTCCATTCTGGTGTATTTCTGGTGGAGTAGGATGCACAAGGGCCTCTGGAAATTTTCAGCAGGCATCAGCAAATGCATCTCAAGTTTGCATTTGAGCAACTAAATAGAAAAATCCTGTTTTTCAGATCACCAGCAGGTTTGGTTGATAAGAAGGTAATTTACTCTGTGTGTTGCTTTAAGTTTAGAGGGTTCAATACAGCCTGTTAAGGAACTCTGGTTACCATCTCTCCTTTGTGTAAACCTCCTTCCATTTATTGCACTGGGTTCCCAAGTATTCCATGTAAGGAGGAGAACAGGTGGATAAGAGACTCCAGTGGGGCTAATGACACAGAAGAAAACTCAATCTGAGTTATCTGAGCTCTTTGTCAGTGTTTTGAGAGGAGATAGGTTATTAAGAGATCAAAACCTACATCTTTAGGACAGGGTAACCTGACCTGAATTAAGACAGCCAAATTCAAACTTTTTAATCAAGAAATTCACCTATATATTAAATTTCAGAGTGGGTTCTGCATAGGTTGTGTATAATTTTTTTCTGCAGTAGACAAGCTGATGAAATAATTTATGCAGTGCATGGGAATGGCAATTGTAATTGTTTCAGGAAAGTATCAGATCAATCAATTTTTATACAGGTATCTTGCAGATGAACAAAGCTAGAATGTATTCAGTTTCCCTTACCTTCAGGAGCACCATTGGTAGAGGTGAGATTTCACCCGATGTGTTAATTATCTCCTCAGCACAAGCTGAAGCCATCCTGCTTTACATGAAGATTGGTTATGTGCTTAATTTAAAAAAAAAAAAAAAAAGTCCCCTTTTAATCTTTTTAAGTGTCATTCTGGTGTTTTAAAGAAAGTTTCACTATCTCATTGATCGCTTTCAGATCAATTTTATGAGCAAGCACAGGAGGACAGTTGCCATTATCTCTGCATGGATTGAAACTCATCAAAACTGCAGAACGTTTTGTAAAATAAGTATCAGTGATAATACTGGGGATTGAAATCATAAATTGACCAGCATTGGACCTAATTCAGCAAAAAAAGATGAAATACCTGAACAATCCTTAAAGCTGGAAGCCATGCTCTGAGGAGACTCTTGGCAGTTTAATTCACATAAGTTGTGTCTAGCTGGATGGAAAAGATGCATTAGTGTACAAAGAATTACCACTGCCAGTACTGGTGAGGAAATAATGAAAATGTGATTGGCATAAATCATTCAGAAATCTTATTACACAATCCTGATCCATATATTAGATTGCCTGGCATTCCAGAGCTGAGAAGTACTAAGGTCAGACTTACTCTGGAGTACTGTATTTCTTTACACATTTTATTGTAAATAGAAAGTAGAATTCTGATCCCACGGGAAATTCCAACATTTTGACATTTATTTTCAGTGCAAATAACAAACATACAGGGTTTGAATCACTGAAACTCTTATATGCAATAGTATAGGAATATCAAAATAAGGTAAATATCATAGAAGTTGAAATTAAATTAATAAAATGCCAATACAAAATATTTCAACATTGCCTGAAAGAAATAAGGTAAAATTATTCATTTTGATATTTTCCCATCAAATTTAATCTAAATCAATGTATTCACCTAAGATGATTCATTTCTGATGAAATTGCATTGTCTGAGTAGAAAATTGTTTGGATTTTTTTCAGCTCAGTCTCATTATTAAAGATTGATCAGATTGTAAAAGTGTGGGGGAAAAAACCATAAGGAATTCAGCTTTTGCAAACTTATTATACGGAAGTAATTTTGATTAAAATTTCACAATCCCCAAGAAGGAAAAGCAAATAGTCACAGTAATTGTCAATCATATTCAAGGGACTTACAGGTGGCTCTAAAGTGACTTCATAAGAGATAAGTAACTGAATTGCTAACATGAATATGACCATTTGAAGACAAGTTCTGTCTTTTCCTCTGCAGGTCCTGTGGTTTTCCACCCTCAGCAGCAGCCCCTGCTTTGGTCACTTCTTCTCCAGTGTAATCCTGCCTGTGGGGGTTTAGAGTTGCTCTGTTGCACCAACGTCCAATTTACTGTCCTGGCAAGGAGATAAATTTGTGTGTCTGACTTCCTTTTTGCCAGATCAGATCAGCTCCTGTACCTTGTTTCTGTGGCTTCATGTATCACCCTGCTCCCCCTTCTCTTCTAATTGGGACTCCTTCATTCACAGCTCTCTGTAATCATCCCTCACCTCCTTCCTCAGCTTTTCTGCTTTCTTACAAAATACTCTACAGAATTTGGGTTGTCACAGCCTAGAAAAGTTCTTCCCTCTCCCCAGGAATAATCTTCTATCTCATTGACCTGTCTCTCATCCTGCATTAAGCTTAAACACTTCAAGACTCTTTGGGGAAAGAAACTCCACATTTATATAAATGGTAAAACCTCAGCAGTATTCAGAAAACAAAGAATAAATGAGCAGAAACTTTTATTCCACAGGGAAGGCAGTTTAATTCTATGCCAAGCTAATTAAGGGAACTCATGAAGATAAGGGATGCCTTCTGTTCAGATATTGCTATATTTTATCTACAGCCTGTGCAGTTTCTGTACAGACATGGAACATCCATTCCCCAGGTGCAAATAGAGATGAGACCTCAAGTGTCCTTAGCTGATTGTTACAATGGTTCTATCACTAATCCTGCAAAACAAGAGTAAAATTAGTCTGAAACAACAGATTACCCTGGAATTGCTAATAAAGCAATAAGGAGGACAAATAAAAGAACTTAGTGTAACATTCTGGCTTCTACCCAAATTTTGGTGCTGTTGTGCATGGAAAAAATCTGTCTTGGAAACACAGTTGGAGCTATTCATACATATTGAACCTTTCCTCATCTCATGCACCACTAAACTTCTTGCAGATGCTTAAGTGACTTCAGCAGAGTAGTGCAGAGAGCAAAAACATCAGTGAGAAATGGCTTTGGTTTCCAGTCAGAAGCAGCACATTTGGCCCTCAGCTGCAGTGGCTCTGTGAATGATCCAGCATGCTTTCCAAGCTGGAATTGGTAAATTTACCCTCCTGCAGGCTCACATGAAATTATTTCTTACTACACAGTCAGCATTTCTCTGGTCAAATGTGTCTGTTTCAAAACTTCTTTCTCAAGGAAGTTTCTCCTCTCCTTGAGTCCATGTAATTACTCCAGGGTGGCCCTGCCTTGTTCCACCCTAAATTCCTGGTGGTATTTCTATGCCATAATTGTGAACATTTATCACCAGCAGTTCTCTAGGCAGTCTTGTGACTTGGACAGCTGAATGTAACTGGTGTTTAGCATTTGCTTTGTACACTTCCCAAGTGCTAAACAACCTTTCATTACCTGCATCTGGCAGCTGCCCAGAAAACTTCAGCTTTTCAGGCCCATGTGAGTATGGGAACATTATTAAAGAAGTATTCTCAGATTCCTGGATTTTCATTTACTTCTGCTGCAACAGAAGTATTTCTGGGTATTTTCAGACAGCTAAAAGCCCCAGAAAGCTGGTGGTGCAATTTCTCCCCCTTTATACATGGCTGCTGATCATCGGGTGAACTGGACATGTGCAGCAAAACCTTCCAGAGGCTCCTTTAGGTCAGCTCTAGAGGATGAGATTGCCTAACAACTTAAAGCTTCCTGCTTTGCATGTAATCTATGTGTGTTTTTGTGGTTGTTTTTGAGTGAAATAGCTGAATGTCATTTCAGGGAAAGAGATTCTTGTGCTTTATTCATTAAGGAAGGCCACAGTCTGTACATTTCCAGAGATACAAGGTAAGTCACAAATGGATGGATTCAGTGATCTATCATTATCTTAGGCATTTTTCTCCACATAAATCACCACCCAGTCTATTGGGTGCTATATCAGGAATGGGCTCAGCAGACAAACTGCGAGCCCTGGCACACTCAGTGCTTAAAAACCAAAACCAAAACACAACACCACACAGGAAAACACAGAAGAATAACAAAGGGCTGGGGAAATACCTGATACACTTCTTGGTTTGATGTGTTTTTCTGGTTTCACACTGCTCTCTTCTCATGCTGTGTGTGAAGTGTTGTTATGTATTTTTGCCATTAATAGCAATATTTAACAGCAATGCCAGGATCAGCACACCAGAGAGAGGACAAAAAATCTAAAAGACAATTCTCTCACATAAAAAAAGCGAGTCTAATAAATTGTCCATGACTTATTTATCCTTAATTACACATGGCTTTTAATCACCAAAACAGAAGTATTTTTCTCCTAGTAAAAGCAGCACACACAATTCAACTCATCCATGTACATACAGGATTTAAAATTTTAAAGTAGGGATTTTCACCCTTTTAAACTCTAATGAGTCAAATGATACTTCCATGTCCATTTAAAAAGGAATGCTGATGAAGCCAGTGCCTGGGAACAGTGAAAGGCCAGAATCCCCAACTGTTTGGGATGAGAGAAACACAGATGCAAGCACCCAGGCTGAATGAGAAAAATAAAAATGTGAACTTGCACTCTACAGCTCCTAGATTAAATCTTGGCCACTGGGACAGTTTCTTGTTCAGGATGAAATAACAAAAAATTCATCCTGGTCTTTTGGGTCTTTTCTAACATTAATTTAAACATAGCTGGTGTGCTCCTAGGAAACACTAAAATCATGACAAGTCCACATCTCTTACTGACTGCAAATCTAGTGCAAAATGTTCATCTTGCTCCAGTGAAAATCTCCTCAGTTCTACCTCAGTGTGTTAATTTTATGCCCTGCCACCCACTGTAGCTTTGGGGCAGCCACTTCATATCCTGCACACCCACGGTGGTGCCCGATGCTGGGATTTTCCCTCTGCATAAACTTTGCCAGGAAATGGAGCGTCTGTAACAGTGACTGTAACTCACATCTTCATCTTCACATCTCCGACTGGAGCTGCAATGAAGCTCAGGAGTGCTCAGGACAAGGAAGCTGCCAGGAGAGATGAGCTCTGCTCGCTCCGCGTTCTTGGACTGAGTGCTGGAAAAGGCTTTTCCACGCGCAACGAGCCCGCAGCTTGCACAACACCAGTGCCCTCAACAGCCCAACAGGGACACGCCCGTCCATCCCGAACCAAGGGTAAGTCAGCAGAATGATAACCTTCCCCACACTGAGATGTAGTAAACTCGTGTGAGCTGCAGCTGTGCACGCAGCCGGGCTGCGAGAGCAGCGAGAGCAGCGAGAGCCGCATCTGCCCCGCTCCCAGCAAGCTGCTGCATTATTCACTCCAAGCCACGGTGCAGCTTCCTTTCATTGATTCGGGATTTAAAGCCGGTTCCGGCAAAGGGAAGGGTCACAGAACAATTACTTAGGGCTCCACAGAGCCCCCACAAAGTGTGTTAGATAACACAGGGAGTCACTCCCTGTACTTGCCCCTTAATCTCTGCCTGGGGCCACCGCTGCTCCCCCACCAGCTCTGGCAGCTAAATAGGGATTATTGCACCTCTGGCTGCATGACTGGTGTGTGTGTGTGTGTGTGTGTAAGAAGGAAGGAGGATTTTCCTATTGCTACATAGGTGGATCTCTCACCATTTTCTGGGAGAAAATATTTAAATCAATGGTGTGTCTGAAGATTAAATCCACAGGCAGAGGCTTGTGCAGCTCATTTTGAAATAAACCACTGCTAAAGAGCAATGACAAGCAATCATATAGATCTGCCCTTGCAATCCACTTCTACATGCTCGCTTTAGTGAAAACAGATTATTTAATAACATTCTCTTACAAACAGCGTTGCAGCTCCTAGAGGATCTGGTTTGCATTTTGAAATGTCTCACACCCGGTCAATACAGTCCTTAAGCAGCTTTCAGATGCAGAGCTGATCTGCACTGCCCTCTGGTACACCTGCACACACCCTCTGAGACTTCAGGTGTTGCCAAATTCTTACAGAGGGCAGAGTACAAACTGCAGTGAGAGCTGCCCTGCTGCCTGGCCCCATCTTCCCTTAGTGCCCCATGCACCCTGAGCTGTCCTGGTCAGATTTAACAAGCCCTGACTGTGTGGATGACTTTTTATCAATAAATCTGACAGATACAGTAGTTACTGAGAGGTGAACATACATCTTACTAATGGCACATCATAACAGAGCCACGTGCTAATAATGCTTTGTTAATTTACCAAAGAAGTTTGAGAAATGAAACAACCTCTAAAATGCTATTCTAAACCAGCTTTCACTTACTTTACTCCTAAGGCAAAGCTATCAGTTTTCACCTTGGATTTATTCTATTTGAGAAGCTGCATTATTTTTTCTTCCTTAGCTTTCCCCAGAGTCACATTAGTTTTTAGTACCTTAACCACAGGAGAATAGTAGCTTAGTACAATTTGTGAGGAACACACAGGCCACCCCATGTGACTCACCCTCTCCTGCCTGTATTTCATTGAAATCATCACAGAATCACAGAGTGGTTTTGGTTAGAAGGGAATTAAAGACCATTTAGTTCCAGCCCACCTGCCATGGGCAGAGACATCTTCCACTAAAACCAGAGCCTTGTCCAGCATGGCCTTGAACACTTCCAGGGAAGGGACATCCACAGCTTCTCTGGGAAATGTGTTCCAGAGCCTCATGACCCTCACAAGGAAGAATTTCTGCATGACATTTGGCTTAAAATACACTCTCTTTCAGTTTAAAGCCTTTATCCCTTAGCCACAGAGCCCATGTGCAGCAAGGATTTGGAGCAGCCTCCCCAACAGGCTCAGTGTGGTGTTTGGCCTGGGTAACACACTTGCATTTTGTTAGCATTTGGGGTTTTGGGGTTTTTTCAGATTTATTTTTAAATACAAGTGGAAAAACTAACATTATAAATCTAGCCAATAATGGAGTCTGGCTTCCTGATTCCTCATGTCTATCTTAAAAGCCATTTTATTAATTCTGGTGTGATGGCTATGTGAGTATTCTGCAATAAAGTAAAAAATTGAAGTAACAGAAAAGTAGGAAAGTGAGATATTCTACTTAGAGAAATCCACACCTCTGTGACATTATTACTGACAATTACTGTGACATGCAGTGATAAAGGTTTTCTTCTGCAAGTTCCTGGTTCCAATCTCTGCTTCAAATCAATGAAAAGGGGTTTGACTCTGATACCATCACCCACAGATCTGTACCAGAACCATGAGAACAGAACTATCAGAACCAGAGAGAGCAGATCAACCAGCCCTGGCTTGCTTTGCTCCTGGGTAGGAGGTGGAGGCTTCTTTACCTCTGATGGTTAATTAAAAGAAGTTTCTGTTCTTGTGGAATGACTTTTGTTCCTCAGGAATAAAAGATGCAGCTGGACATGTCAGATAATCCATAACACATCAGCTTCTCCTGCTCCACAACACTCCTGAATAAGCCTCTCCAAAGGACCAGAATAACAGATCAGTGAAATAAGAATTGTTCTGTGAAAGACAGCCTCATTCTCAGTGCTCCAGTTCTTGATCTGTAAATCTGATACAGTACAAAAAGGAGAGACCCCACACACGGGTGCAGGGACAAGGACCAGAGCAGGTCACCTCGCCATGCCCAGCCTTCCTGCCTGCCTAAACTGATTGCACCTGGCTGTGCAGGGCACCCTCACCAGAGACAAACTCACTGGAGGACTAATCCACGTTAATCCTGGGCATTTTGGATGAGTGACACCTGTGAACCATTGTGCTGAGGCTTTAAGTGATATTCTGCACCTCACAGAGCACAGCAGCAGAAGCAATGCTCTCCCAGCCAGGAGGAGAGAGGAATGCAGCAGCTTTGCTGTTGGAAAGGGATGTGGGAATGTCCTGTGACAGAAAGAGGCAGCAGAAACAGTGGCCCATATTGTGAGTTTTGTAACAATTTGCTCTACATTCTGTATCTTTAGTGTGCTCCTTTTTGTATTTCCCTGTTTGAGACACACAGGAGGTAACAGAATTTGTGTTCTGGGTCACTTGGTGATTCCCTAGGAACACATTAGAATAGCCTTTGGTAATCAGCTCCACTGCAAAGCCAATGAAAGCACCCAAGAGTCACTATTATATTACACAGGAAACAATTCAGCAAGATTAGAATTATTTTATTAGACAATAAAACAGAGTCTATTTGGAGATGCTACCTATTTTAAAATTCAGTGATTATCTGAATTGGTATTTTCTTTGTTACTTAGGAGAGACAATATTTGAAGGGGACTGAAGGGAAATAAGTATTGCTTTTTCTTTTTTCTGTTTGTCTTTTTTTTTTTTCTTTAGCAAAATTCAAGCTCTCTCTTCCTCTTTCTTATGACTTCATTGTAGGAGAAATTATAAATATAGTCTGGAGATAAAATGGAAATAAAGCTAATAATTTGCCTGATTATTTGCAGCAGATAAGACCACTGGTTGTCTGTGACTACAGCTCATGTAAATTCAGCTCTCTGATTAGCAGCATCCTCGCAGGCTCTTTTTTGTTTTCTTAATCTAAGGTGCCTTCACATAACCCCAAACAAACTCTCTACAATACAAATGGACTCTGAACACATTGTGATGCTTCTAAATCTCACAGACACATATACAAATAAACAATTACACATTCAATCCTCTCTGCATGCACCACACCGGGTGCTTCAGGAGACAACACACACATTCCTTCCCTGAAAATACAACCCATTTGTAATATGAGCTCTCTAAGTGCTGGATTTAAACTTGAAGCATATTCAGAACACAGCTAAAATCCCATTAAAATGGAAATGAATTTTCTGACTCCTATTCTTCTATCAAATTTTTTTTCTCAGTTTCCCTCATCTTCAGTGAGGTTACAATTCAGCATTTGTAGCTTCCTATTCAGTCTAGGAGAATAAGCAGTATTAGCAAGGTGAAAGCTTATATTAATGCATAAAAGCCTGGGTATTTCTAATAGTATTAGGAAGGGAAACATCAGGTTACAACAGCACAGCTTCCTTTATAATTATGTCACAGCTTTTACAGAGTAACAGCCTCTCTAATGTGAGGTTCATAAAAAAGGGATGTGAAAGCCCTCAGTTAATTTGAGACTCTCAACACATCATTTGCCACAAACAGGTTCAGGTAACCAGGGCTTGCAGAAACAGCAAAGAGCAGCAGAGAACCAACAACTCCTGCCTGGTCCAACTCTCCTTCACCCTCTTTACCCTCAGCTGGCCCAGGCAGGATGGAGGGGCTGCTGTGTGTCCAATCTGGGCTTTACAGGCTCCCATCAAATAGCAAGGACAGTGCAATCCTCTCTCCAGTTTCACCACATGCTGCTTGTGTGGCTTCAAACTTCCCACTCCTTTCTCCTTGGCAAGGTTCTCCATCCTCTTTCCCACAGTACATGTGTAAACACAAACAACAAGGGAAGCAGGGGCATTTCAAGGCTTACCATAGCTCAGGAAAGACCATTCTCAGGAGACTTGTGTCTACTGTAAGTGAAGCAAATGCATTGAATGAACTTCAGAGTCTCTTTCTGTTTTGTCTTCTGTGGCTTCTCTAATGTTTATTCCTGCAGGAGGAAGAAAGCCAATATTGACATTGCAACCAGAAGCCTCTGAAATACATAAGGCACCAATATAGATATATCTTGTTATCTATATTCACATATACACACCCCCTCACCATCATCTCATCTGATTTCATCTAGAAAACTGTATTTGTATTTTTTCCTCTGCCAAGAAAGTAAGAGAGATGGGACAGAACTCAGCAACCAAGGGCAGAAGTTGGGACAAGCAGCATTCTGAGCAAAGGAAAGGGCAGAAGCAGAGCCAGGACCTTGCTGTGCAGGGTGTGATGTCCCCCAGAGGTGAATTGTTCCACTGGGGTGTTTGCACAGCAGGTTCATGGCTGGCTGGAGCAAGGACACAGACAGAGCTATCCCATCTTGTCTGGGTGCAGAGGGAACACTTTAATCTTAGCCACAGAAAAGAAAAAATAAACAAAAGGGGTAAATTATAACTTAAAGCTAAATTTTCATTAAAGGAGAAGGCTTACCTGGCTCAGTGCTAATGATCTTCCATTCCACTGTTCCTGTGCTGAGGAACTGGCCTTGCTGTTTCCAAGAGTGTTCCCACAGCCTCACTTTATGCTGAAAGTTGTCCCCCAGTGGCACAATGAAATGGGTGGCAGCACATCCTTTATATATTTTTAAACACAGAAAGTATTGGAAACTTTTGGATATTGTTGGAAGTGTTGCAAATTATGACATGTCCAGCTCCAGCCTTGCTGGCAGTGCTAAGAGGTTACCTTGTTGGCTGGGACCTCTCCCAGACATTTCCTTTCTTTGACAAATGTGTTACTCACCCAAAACTTGGGAGCTTTATCCAGCTGCTCCTGTGTTCAGCTCCTTTCTGGAATAGAATGTTTCAGTCCCCTAAATCCACACACCTGTGCCAGCCCCAGCAGCCCTGCTCTGCTGGATTCCTCACCTGCATTCGTGGGCTGGGCTACTGACAAACTCAGAAATGGATAAAACCATTCAAATGCTCAGAGGCTGCAACGAGAACAGCTCAGCAGCTTCTCCTTTGTCAGGCCCCAGCTTCCTTTCAGCATGCAGGGCCAGAGCACAGGCACAGAGGAGAAAATCATGAAATAACTGTCAAAGGCAGCCAACATCAATTACGATTCACTGCAGGTTAAATTGCACATGACACTTTCTCAAAGCAAATCACCCTCTCCTATAAAGAGGTTTTATGTCATTTTTAAATTCTAATGATTTGCTGAGAACTCAATATCAAGAGAAAAAAGAAAAAAATCAATTATTTTCCACAGATGGCCACTGGACTCAGATGCAGCTGTGGCACAGATGGGGCAATCACAATGACATGGCTTTTTCCCTCCTGTTAGTAGAGATTATATTGCATTAGATAGCATTGAGAGGGTGGAGAAAACTGGAATGCTTCTAAGACAGTGATGTATTGTAAAGCTGGATGAGCTTATTTTAGACCATTTAAACTCAGAAACTGGCAGCAGTTTTTCTGAGAGCTCCGTTAAGGCTAATTTACCTCGAATCATCCACTGAACTCATCCTGCAGATCACAAAAATGTAAAACTATCATGCACTTAGAGGATAAAGAAAATACTGTGCTGGTTCCTGCAGGTTACATAAAAATGCTTTTAGAAGCAGTAGTGCCAAGAGGACATGACTTGCATTTTTATACTTACGATTGCTCTTCCACAGTAATTAAAAATGACATACCCTATTAAATCACTTAGTACATACCTTAAAGCATATGATGCAGAGGTTTCTTGAAAAAGCCAATTACATAGTGTAGCTCTGTACAAGGCCAATGCTTCTAAGCAATTTTCAGATTTTATGAGTTACATATGCTTCAGAAAGGGAGATTTCTTTTTTTTACTGGCAGGAAGATGCACTGCAAATTAGATACAAGCCTCTACTTCATTTTTTTTTTGTTGCTGCTGTGAATTAAAAGTCCATTGCATATCTGAGCTTCAGCACAAATAGTAACACATCACTGGAGAGGTTCTTTTAATGGGAGAGGATCCTTTTCATGCTGAACCTTCGTGTAAATAAAGCAGTAGTAATGATTAAATGATGGAGAGGAGTTTTGGCATTGTTGCCTACTCCCACCAAAGAACACTTCTGCCAGAATCCATGGGTGGGAGAAGCCTTGAGTCTCTGCCATGTAGCAGGACACTGCATTAATCATTGAAGACTGCAGAGTCTGACTGTGCATGTCATAGGGAACATTCAGATTTCTCTCCATCATCTCTGTTTACCCAACACTGTTTTGCTCTAATGACACTTCAAGAAAACGAGCCCCATTTGTCTCCTACATAAAGCTATTTTTCTTTCCCAGATTTGAAACAGGAGCAGTTTTACTGAAAACTTCAGTTTTATCTGGACAGGGTGGGGTTCTTTCCTTCTGGCTCAGAAATGGCAGAGGCTCCCAGTGCAGAGCACACCAACAGCACCAGCCCCAGAGTGCCAGCAGCACAGAGCTGGGAGAAATGACCAGGTTCAGGAAAATCCTTCCTGCTGGGCAGCAGACCCTGCTGGCAGCACAACACCCAGCACTGAGGGGGTCAGAGTCTAAGAAAACCCCACCTGCAAATTAAAAGCAGGAAAAAAGTCAGGATGGTCTTTGTCTTGTGAGCTGAGGGCACAGGAGAGGTCTGTCCCAGCTTCAGCACCAAGCCTGACTCTGGGAGTTGAACAGGGAATCTTATGTTGGCATTTTTAACCTGTAGTGACCAGGGAGTATATGGTACCTCAAAAATCCTCCTTTAATGCTGAAATTCACAAGTTTTCATATAAATATTTTTTCCTTAAGGGATCACCTCCTGTCACTTGAATTTAAACCAAATGTCTCATTATTCACCAATACCTGTAAAGCATCTGCTTTCTGTCCACTGATATAATCGTATTGCTCCATCCAAGAATTCAAACACAGAAAAAAAATGAAATATTTGAGTGAACAAGGAGATTTGTGACAGCCTGGGTATGTCTGTGACATGTGCAAACAGCCCTTTTTACTCCAGCATTCTGCTGCTTTTAATAAAAAACTATCATATCACACAAGATTAATTCCCAGGAAGATAACAAATAATTCCCTTCAATTGTTTTCCTGAGAACACTACTAGAAAACAGACAGGATAAAGGAAAAATTAATTTTTGTAACAGAAAAAAAAACCCCAAAAAACCAAAAAACTAGAGGCTGTAGTTGGCTCTCAGCCAGAGGGCTTTTTAAACCTCTGAAGAAGCTTTAAAAGTGCCCAAGACCCTTTTTCCTGATAAAGTCCATTATAAAATTATATAGTCTTGACATTTTTCCAGTGTTTAGCATTGGCTTTGACAGCAATAACCAGATGTTCTTGCTTTTTAGCAAATGCAAATCTGGGCCAGCCTAAGAACAAGTTCATTGTGAGCACTTCCCTCACAAGTTTAAGGGCAGAAGTTTAAGGGAGACATTCCTGGGGGATGACAGGCAATTAAAAACACTGACACCTCTTTTATGAGACGGTAATTGAAAAATACAAACAGATCTGAGTTCGAGCTCAGTTTGGTGAGCTCTGCCTGAGCTCTGTGACTCGCTGCTGTCCCAGGAAATGAGCCCTGGCTGCCCAGGATTTGCAGGCTGGCTCTGTGAGCTCACCCAAGGAAAGAACAGAAGCAAAGCAGCAGCTGAGGCTGGAAAAGAGTCCATGCAATATTTTATCTTTGCTCCAGCTACTGGCATCCTAATTTAATTACAATTACAATAATAATTTTAATTACACAAATCAATGATAAAGAGTATTAGACAATCACTTTGTTTCCTTTGCAGTAGGTAAGTACTCCTCAAACTAAAGGCTACAATCTTTCACATTGTAGTAATTAATGAACACATTTAAAGCACCATCATTCCCGTAAAGGATGACTTAGGAAACCACAAGAATAAAAAGACTCCAACAATTTAGTGTAAGAATGACCGTGACATTTTTATATTTCACTTTGAAAATCATTTTTAAATGCACACTACTATTTTTAAGACTAGCTGGAAAAATTAATTTAATCTTCCAGGTATTAATTATCTGCTTACAGCACAGAAGCAATGAAAAAACAGCAAGGTGAGCTCTCCACAGTGTAGCCACCAAGCCACCTCTGCCAGAGGAAGCAGTGATGTCTCCAGTAAGACACAGAAAAAGGCCACAGACTTGGCCAAAGTCGGAGATGAACACATCCCATCTCTACTGCAAACTCTATTCCCCCTTCCTGACACAAATCAAAGGATTTTGAGGGACAGCTGCATTTAGACCCATTCTTATGCTTTCCCCTCCTTGCTTCCATCTTCCTGAGCTATTAAAACTAAAACTAACAAAACAAAACAAAATAAAAACCCAAAAACCAAACACCCCCCCAAGCCTCCAAGTGAAAAAGTGTAGCAGATATTTATTTATAAAGGCATCCATGAGTGGGAGTGGCTAATCTCATTTGTTTATATTAGGTTTAGAGACGATAAAATGGTTTTTTATCTTGCATTTTGTTCCACATAAAAAGCACTAAAAAATAAAATATTAGTGATGATGTGGGCTGAAACCAATCTTTTTTCTCCATTAGAAAGAAAAAAACAGCCATGTGGGGAAAAGTGTGCCCAGACTCTACTGGGGAACTCATCTCCTCTTTAGTAATACATTTCAAAATGCAGAAAGTTCTTTCTCAGTGTCTGACAAATGCATCTGTCTTTCCTACCATGCTGGAAGAAAGTAACTCAAGGCTCAACAATCTTGTGCAGTATTTAGGAGCAATCTATGCTTGCTATCACATGCCACTAGGATGGATTGCAAAGATAGTTTAATCCTTGATTACAAGCACGGACTCTTGGAATACTGGAGCAATGCACAGATGGTGTGATACTAAACACGGCAGCTCTGCCCTATTCATGGTATTTTGTGAGCAGCAGAAGGACCACAGGAAAAGTGCCAAGCCATAAAATCCCATCCCAAAAGCCTTAACTACTTATTTGTGCTTGATATTATAAAAGGGATTGAAGGCAGCAATGCAAACCTGTGTCTGTGGGAAAGGCACACAGGGAGGTTTGGGGATGGTTTTCCCTGGGAAGGAGCCCAGACTGGAGCAGGGGCACGGGGTGGGGAAGGAGCACTGGAGATGAAGTGTTACAACCTGACCACAACCCTCCATACCCCAGCTCCCTGTGCCCCTGGGGAGGAGGTGGAAGAGTTGGGAGTGAAGCTGAGCCAGGGGAGAAGGTTGGTTTAGTTCTTATTTCTCACTGTCTTACTCCACTATTGATTTGCAATAAGTTAAATTACTTTTTCTCAAGTTGAGTCTGTTTTTGCCATGACAGTAGCTGGTGAGTGGTGTCTGTCCTCATCTCCAGCCAAAAGCTTTTGCTTTGTGTTTTCTTTCCCTAGAAGGAGAGAGCAGCTTGGTGGGCAGCTGATGCCATCCAGGGTTAACCCACCTCACCTTGCTTAAAGAATTTGCATAGGGAAGTCCAGGAATTCAGCTTCTCATGGGGCCCCCAACAAGATCTGACACAACTGCAGGCCCTCAGCCAGAAACAGTTCTGTGTCAAGCAGATCCTGTCGGTGACACTGCCCTTAACACATCTCACTTCAGAACTCTCAAATGCTGTGCAAACACCAACTAATCCTGTCTCTCGTGCAATAGAAGCTTATCCTCAGAAATGTTAAGTAACCAACTCAGTCACACCACAGATGCAAAACAAAGCAAAGCTTTAACCTCTGCTGTCACAGCCCACATTAGCAAACCCGAGAACGAGGCACAAACACATTTAAAAAGTCTGCATTTCCTGCTGATTGAGGTCAGGATCAGCGAGATGAACTTCAGCCCCTGTAGAGTGCAAGATAAATTAAATGTGAACATCTCAACAGCAGAATCTCAGGCTTCCTAATTTAGAAACTCAGCTCCTTTAATAAGAGGGAGAGACAAACCGGAGCCTGAAGGGAAGGGGCTGTTTAATGATGCTTCATCCAACGTGGGAGGCAGCTGGACTGGTTCCCAAGCCTTTTTCCTCCACCTCCCTGGCCCAGCAGAGACCTTGAACGTTATGGAGATGCCAATCTGGCAATCAAGGAGCACTTTTCATCACCTTCGAGAGGAATAATCTTTTTCAAGTTTGTCCCTCAGCTTGGGAGGAGGAAGGGATTGGCAAAGGTCAATAAAATTAACATTCAAGAGCAATAGAAAGGCAATTGGGCTGGAATTGAAAGCCTGGAAAGTGCCGGAGGAAAGGGAAGAGAATTAAGGCAGTTTTGTAGGGGAGGTTTGCTCCAGGGAACATGTGAGGCCTCTTATTTTGGGGAAAGAGAGTAGGCAGATCTCACATCCCACAGGGGAGGCAATAATCTTGTCAAGGGGGACAGATGAGTAGTGGAACAGAATGAATCAAGCTGAGGGAAGTTCTTCCTGCAAAGGGATGGAGCCGTGCATAGTAAAGTCTGTTTCCCAGCCTGCTCACTGGACTCACTACCTACACCCAGAAAAGATGGGATGGAAGATGCAGACACATCACCTGGCAACAAACCCAGCTGATACAGTGCCAGCAAAGCACTTTTACCCCAGGCTGGTGGAGGCTCTGCCACAATTTTTCATCCTGCTTGAGGCGAGGGAGGAAAAGAAGAGGTGAGTGAAACATCTCCCAGATGAAATCAATCCTTCCCCCTTCCACCAGTTTTTATCTCTTCTGCCCAACCTGTGCCAGTGTGGGCCCCCTGCCCTCCCAATGCACATTTCCAGCCCCACAGCTTCCACTCCATCACAGCTTCCACAGCCCAGACCCCGTCCCTGCTCCGAGCTGTCCTCGCCCACACACCCCGCAAGCCCCAAGTCAGAGCACGTCCAAGGGAAGGTTACACAAAAGACTCAGTGCCAGATTTCCAAGAGTCACATTTTTACAAGGCAGAGTGGTGGTGAGCCCTGCCAGCACCTACCCACAGCCATCAGCCTCTGTGCAAAAAAAGCACACAGCAAGCGCTGCTTCAAGGGAGTTTCTCGTGCAGCCTCTCGGCTTCCCTGGGGTCTCAGCCCACTCCTTGCAGCTCAGGTGCACCGGCAGCTGGCAGACACCCCCAGGGCAAACCCATCCCAGCAGGGGACTTGGCAGGGTGGAGTGGGAAAGGGAGAGAAACCAAATTCCTTGCAGGGCATGGTACACACAGAACCCCCCAACTGCTGTATTTCAGAAAAGAGAAGCGTGCAGTAGTAATTTTTTAACCAAGTTAACTCAAGAAACAACCCTTCTGTCCTCTCAGTGGTCAAAACCACAAAGCTGCGAAATGGTTGCAAACCTTAGAAATGAAATCTTCCAAAAGGTCTGGGTTTTTTTTAACACAACTTTTACTGTGTAGAAATTAGAAGGTTTTAGATTTTCACCACTATAACATTTGGGCTGTACACATTGCAAGAGTGGCAAATTACTTCAAGAAAAGCTAGTAAAAAATACTATAGGTCAAAAAAACCTTCAAACTTGGCTATCTCTATGGGAACCTCTAGATAAGAGTCACTTTTTTCTTGCCTATCCAGATCCATCTGCTGCAGACAATTTTACAGCTGATTTTGGTAATTTCAACATCTCACAGAGCAAGCACCACAAAGCACATGACATTCAATAGATCCACTACTATTTTTAGTTAAAATGCTTGATCCTTCCTTCCTCTGTTGTTCCCAATTCTTTCTAAGGCACATCCAGGAATTTTTCCCTTGCCAATATTCAGGGAAGGCTTGACAAGCACAGGATTTAAACATGTACTTTTAGCTCCAGGTTAGAGCTAAGGAAAAAACCAACCCATTTTTCAATTTTCTTCCAGTATGATATGTGCTGAAAAAGGGTAAACACTTCCAAGTCTTTGTCAAAAACAGCTCCAAGGGGAATTGTGAGAATTCTAAGTTTTAAACAGTTCAGTTACCCAGGAAAAATCTTTTGTGTGCAATTCTGGCATTTCAAGGCTTATCACAGAATATTCAGTTCCCCTTTAGTCTCTGACTTGCCCCCACAGCTCCTGTACAGGCCACTCTTCAGCTGCTTGTGTTACTCAAGACAAATTACAGTGCTCAAGATATTAATTAAAACTTAGGCTATGTGGAAAGCCATCTACTAATTTGATGATTAAGTGTCTTCCATGTTTACAATAACTATAATCATAACCACTTCTGGACCTGAAATGGATAAATTTCACCAATAAGTTAAAAAACCACACAGCTTTGCTGTTCATTCAGTGTTTCAAGAGCTCCAGTCCAGATACAGAGTGCCATAATTATCAGTGATGTAGGCAAGTAGCTAAGCACAGATTCAGTCACAGCTGAGCATTTTCAACTACAGCTTATAAAAGGTTCCTGGTATTAGAGCATGAATAAAATACCAGAGTGTTTTAAGAACACAGAACAGCTCTTCAGAATTTGTTGAACAGTATTTATGACAACAGAAATCTAAACACCAATTTGCCTTCAATGCCATGGCTGGATTGTCCTTACTACCCAAACTCAGGGTATTTATTTGGTTGTTACAGGTTCCACTTTTCAGGTTTTACCGCCTTTTCTAACACCTACTGTCCAGCTTAAAATTTTGGCTTTGTTCTATGTCTTTCAGTCAGACCACATTTTATTTTACATGTGAGCCTACAAAAACACAAGCAGCACGTGCACTTCCTCCAGCTATTAGCTACTTACTGTGTATTTAACTGGAGAGTTTTAACTGTGTAAAAGTTCTTGGTGCCACCAGTTCTGTGTCACCTAGAGCTGACAGCTGGGGCAAGCTTGACTTAAGGAACACCTGCAATTAGGGCACTGTTACAGATACCCAAGTGGTAATTATTGATCAATTAACACGAACCTGCAAATCAAACCTCAATTTGAAGTAAAACTCAATTAGTGCTTACTAATAGCAAATTCAGGAATTAGCACTCATTGACTCTGCTTCCTCCTTCACTTCCTCTCCAACAGAGCTACAGCAGGTGACCTTTGCTGTTCCCACTCAGTTTGTTATTTCTATGGGACCTGAAGTAACTCCTCAGAGCTCTGCAGCAAAGCAGCACCTGCAGCTCTCCACTGCCAAGTGAAAGTATTTTGCAGTGCTACTGGGCACTGAGCAAAACCCCCAATTCTCCAAGAGTTACTAAACTTGAACACCAGCAAGATTTGCTGCTAGCACTGTACTAGATTCTACTGAGCATCTTTGTGCTGTGTTGCAGTTAAACAATGCAAGTTTAAGGTATTCTGAATCTTCTGTAATAGAAATGGTATAAAACTGTTCTTTCAGTTTGAACCCACCTAAGTTCAGTTCTGCATACCCAAACAGAAGTATGTTTAACTTCTTCAGCGAGCCCCCAGGCGTGACAAAACAACTTATTTGTCCATTTAAAAGATTACAACATGCACAAGTCCATAGAGGTTTGAGTACTGCATGGGATAAACAACATTAACTGAAGCCAAATAAAACCTCAGGCAACATAAACCACGAGGTCAGACAGCAGAGAGTGTTGTATGCATTGTTTATTGAACTTCAAATTCCATGGTACGTCACAGATTAAATAGTTAAAAACTGGTTACTATCATACAATGTTCAGAACAGTCTTTCAAAACAGCTCTTTGGACAAAACTAAGAGCCAGATCCAAGCACAATTCCCCCAGGGCAGAATGCCAGGGGTGGAGGAGAGCTTCAAAGTACTGACAGTACACAACACTACACAAAGCACAGCAGGGCACTGCTCTGGGCTGCCACATGATTCAGAGCAGCTCTGTACAACACCTTCCACCTCCATGGGCAGGCACCTACTGTGGTAGTGGGACACAGTCTGCTTCTCCAAGACTTCAGCATTCCACATAACAGCACAGACATAATTCTGGGTTCTGTGAGGTTTTAAATTACAGAACTGAAACCAGACTTAAGCAAACTGACATGGTCTTGCACTTACACTCTTCGGCCTTGACACACAAGACGCCTACAACTCAAATTTTTAATTTAAAGATATGATGTCACCTGAGGTCAAACAACTGTGGATGTGAACACAGTGGTGTCTGAGGTTACGCTGAAGTTTTAGACTGGCTGGGATGGGAGACTAATGCTTGAACGGCACTGCTCAACACTGCATCCTATTTATGCCATCTTGCCTCAACTGAACATACAATTAAGTATAACAAAATGCTTCAAAAAGATAAATCAGTCGACTGTAGACTGTTGGCAAGAATTACTCAATTACATATTTGTCTTCTATTTCAAGCATTTGTACGAGACACTGGAACTAGAAGCATTAGCTTTAATTTGTGCAATTGAAGAATTTCCTTCAGGAGGAGTTCAGTCATCTGACTAGACAAAAAGCTCCCAGCCTTGCTTGGCAGCCATCAGTCACAGCTCACCTCACGGGAAGGTTCCGAGCTGCAACGTCAAAAAAGCACTGCAGTGCTGATTCCAAGCAAAGTCAGGATTTACAGTCCAAGATTTCCCTGCTGAGTTACAGTTCCCATGTGCAACACAACTCACACTGGGGAAGCCTCTCGAAGGCACCACTCCCAGCTGCAGCACATACAGTGGTACTGATGCAGAAGTTTTACTTTGCTGCAAAGCAGTTGGATGTATTAGAGCTTCCACAGGACCAAGAGTGTGCGACATGGGAACATGTAAAACAGCAGGTTTAACCTCAGCAGCCCTTCTGAGTGATGTCCTGTCCAGAGGATTTGGTAATATCCATTGTAGTGAACACCTGTAAGAGACCAAAAGAAGAGTTTATTTATCGTTGCCTGCATCATCATCCACAAGGCTACTGACCTCCTCTTGGTAAAACCACCTTCAAGAGCAGGTTTTAAATCAGGCTGTGCCTTCCCCCTTTCTTACCTCCGCACAAGTAGGATGGATACCAATTGTTTCATCAAGTAATTCTTTGGTGAGACCACATTTGATTGCAGCAGCAAAACCTTGGGTAACTTCACCAGCATTAGGTCCAAGAATATGCAGTCCTATCACACGATTCTGTAGAACAGATGAGAGAAAAACACGAGTCAGTACCAGGAAAGGTTTGACAAAAGCTCCAGTGTGTAACTCCTACTACACTAAAAATGTTATGCAAGCAGGTCAACAGCAGAGTCTTTAAGAAAAAATTAACTGCTTCAAATAAAGCAGCTCCAGAGTTCTTTCCATTTCAAGAATACCCTCAGCATATCCATTCCAGCTTGAAACTTACGTTGTCCTGTTTATTGCAGATAATCTTTGCATAACAGGTGTTGTTATCTCTGCCTGGCACTGTCCATTCGAGTGGCCAGAACAAACTGTGATAAACCTGGGAGGAAAACAAGAAAAAGAGCATTAAAGTTTCATTAATGAATTCAGCCAGGCAAAATTCTGCTTTTTAATATCTTTACAAATAGGTGGTTTGACATTTAACCCACTATACTCTTGTCTATAACAAACTAGACGAGTAATTTTTGTTCCACTCAGCCCAGAGTCCGTCCTCCAAAAGTCAGCAGAGGAAGACTTGACTCAAACAGTGTAGCTCTGATTTAAATACTTGATAAAACAGCAACAGCCACAATATACAGTGGTTGCAAACCCAACTTTGAGAAACAGAAGTGCAAAATTAATATCCAGTTGCTACAAGTTTAAACCTACTATGCAAAACAGTTAACAGAAGAGGCTCAATAATGTCAAGTGATTTTTAAAAGATGTAAGGAATTAAACTCAAGACATGCAAGGAGCTTTAATGTAACTCCTCAGAGGTGTGCAGGAGCCAGAAATTACCATAATAGGGGTAAGTTATGCCCAATACTCCTACAGACATATGGTAAGATCAGCAAAAAATCAATTCACAATTCAAATACAGCGAACCAGCAGGAAACAGCTCATCCCAGGAGTTTGGTACACTTCAGCAAGAAGCCTTTAATTCATGACAACAAAAACCACCCCTACAGCTGTGCAACCCAAGTCTGGCCTCCTGAAGTCAAATGCTTTTCAGCCACCTGCAAATAGTTATGCATAATTCTGATGGCATTAAGTCCACTCCTGGGTTTCTGTGAGTCCAGCACCTTGCTGGCCAGATGAAAACACAGCCACAACAGCTCTACCCATCTAAATTCTATCTTGTTAACACTATGCCTTGAATATAAAGCAGCAAGGCCCAAGAAAAACACCCTCAAGCTACAAGTTAATTGACTCTTGGGTACTGTTACCTCCAAGTTTTGCTTTCCGAATTCCTCTATGGCTCTTTCTTCAGGAAACCCACAGCTGCCATACTCTAAAGGGGTAAACACTGTTGTTGGTACATTGATATAGTCACACTAAAAATAACAAAAAAAAATCGTATTTAGACTATGCAAGTTCTTTATAGTACATAACAGAAAAAGTTATATTACCACTCTTTTTTTTAAGAAACATTTGCAGAGCCCACAGACAAGTGGATAAATTAACTCATGTTACTGCAATTTTGAGGCAAGAAGCATAGAAATAAGTTGAAGTTGGATGCTTATAGCTTTACCTTTCTGGAACTACCCCCATAGAGCCTTTGGGCCAGGAGTCTCCCTGCCTGAATGGCAACTGGAGTAAGTTCAAGCTTTCCATCCAAGATATCCCCAATAGCATAAACATAAGGCACATTGGTTTGTTCTTCATCATTGACAGGGACTTTCCCATTCCTTTAAAACAAACAGAAGACCACAGAATTCAGCATCACAACTTTCCTCAGATCTCTGCAAAAAACAGAGGGCAGAAACTCTATTCTAACTAGTGAGCTCATTTCATTAAATATACTTCTGCCTTTTTTACTTCAACTGTGAACTCTTCAGAGCATCAATCAGCTCCAGCTCTGACACATGGCTGAAGTCTGTACTCAGTGGGCCAGTTCTGACATGAACACCAGTGCCTGACTGATGACAGTCAAGCTACCCAAACATCTTTGGACTCATGATCTTTCACCTGATTATTATACAGCTCTATGCTTTAAGCACAACGACCAACTAGTAGGTGTTAACTCAGAAGAGTTATTTTACAAAGCACATACTACAGAAATTAAGTTAATGGACAACTGCGCTCAAATCCAGGACAAAAAAGGTTTCAAAGGTTCACATAATTGCCATATATAAGAGTGAGAATTAAAAAAAAAAATTAGGAAAACATCAGTATCATGAGGTATTTTTAAAGAGGTTAAAAAAAATCCTTGCATTCAGTGGTTTAAGGGAGTTCAGCAATACTCACTTCTCATTGATTTTGACACCGATTGTCTGTAAACCAATATTCCTGGTACATGCATCACGACCAATGGCTAACAATACCTAAAAAACCCCAAAAATTAAATGCAATAACTTTATGCAAGAGAAGTATAACATAAGATTTCCCTTGGTCTTTCAGTGAAAAAAAGCACTAAAGCACATGAATAAAATGACTTCCAAATTTTTTTCCCAATATTTGGAAGAGCCACCAACAGCTCAGTCTCCTCCATGTGCAATCAGTTCTAGAGATGCAACGAACAGAAAAACAAAACAAAAATAGAAGCAACAACACTGTTTATATGAACTAAATTCCAGGCACATAAAGTTTCACCCACATTGTTGACAGGGTTCAACTAAAGACAAATATTGAATTTTCACCTTTTTTTTTCTGCCAGTAATTTGCGTGAACAACTTTTTATGCATGATTTCCCTTCAGCTATAGTCAGTTATTTCAAATCCAGAAATGCTTACAGTGTTATATTCTTCTTGAAGGATTTCCGGTCCCTCAGTAGACTTTGCTGTCACTTTCAGTCTTCCTGGCATTCCTTGCTCCAGCTGCTCGACCTGTGCAAATTTTTGTAAGCTTAGAATGACCTGAAGCAGCAGAGCTCACTTCCATTGTCATTCAAGCCTTGACCTACTAATCTATCATTCAACAGTAATAAAAGCTCAGTCTCATAAAACATTTATTTCTGCACAGGGCCAAAGCCTTCCCAGACATCACATGCATTTTCCATGTGCTGTTTAAAGTAATGTTAAGAGAAGAAAGCTGAAGGAAGCACTTGCCTGAACAGGCACAAACTTCCTGATGAACTTCACGCCGTGTGTCTCCATGTGGGCACCGATTTTTTCTGCCATTTCTTGGTCAAAGCCCCGCAGGAGAATGGAGCGCACCATCACTGTGACATCCAGACCCAGGCCAGCCAGGAACCCTGCACACTCCAGAGCCACGTAGGAAGCACCCACAACCAGAGTCTTGCCAGGGCAGTAAGGCAGGGAGAAGAGGTCATCGCTGAAAAGAGACAAAGTGCAAGTTACGAGGTTGTTCCAACACAAGATTGTTTGTCTTGGCAAACATTAGAGCAGACAAGTTCAGTCTATGGTGCCTTTTCATCTCACCTTGTAATGCAGAATTCCTTATCTCCAGGGATACCCAGATATCTTGGCCTTTCTCCTGTTGCCAGGACAAAAGTCTCTGCTGTGTGATAGGTTACTTGTCCTTTTCTGTTAGTCGCCTGTTGATGAAGACACAGTTAAGAGAGACATTTTCATATGCTGTAAGATAAAAATGATGTAATCCTCTCCTTAATTATTGTAGATCAGTTCAAAAATCAAGAATATGCATTTTTAAATAAGAACTAATGCATTTAGAGATGCCACATGGGTCCCTGAAGAACAACAGGTTTAAACAACAACTTTCAGGCTTTTACCACATTGGAGCACTTAAAATCACTTACTCTTTGGATCCTGCCCATTTTAACTACCAATTTAGATTGGATTATTCATAACAACTTGACTTCCAAGTTAGAAAAAGCCACAACAAATTAAGACAACCCCCTTATTTCCCCAATAAAAGGCCAACACAGTGCTAGGGACAGAATAACATCAATTAGTTCTTAGGCTAATGTAAAAAAATTAAAAAAAAAAAAAAAAGGCAAATAGTTATATGATTTCAGAGACTTCAGAGGGCCTAAGACCCAACCTTAAGTGAATTCTAACTAATCTGACCTCTAGATACCCTTGGTCTTTCAAAATTTCATCTTGCCATCTCTCCCAAAATCTGACCTTCATTCTTGATCTTTATTAGTTTTCCAACACAAATGAAGGGAAACTTTCTCCCAATCAAGTCAACAGATAATTCAGGTTGGAAGGGATCTCAGGAGGTCATCTAGTCCAGCCTCCTGCTGGAAATCTCTCTGTTCTACTTCATTTATTGACTAAGGACACTTGAACAGGTGGTACATGAGGTAAATTGAATTTACTACTATCTTTCCGTGCTGGTCTCTTGGTTTAAAACACAAATAGTTCAGCCTTGATGTTGATGTTGAAAACAGTTGCACCCACTGAATGCAACAGCAGCCTTCAATATGCACTTCTAGGTTAACCTTGCTACAGTATGATCACTTACAGCAAGATTGCCAGAACAAGCTTTGTCTTGCAAAACTGACACTTTAATTTGTATGCTGATACAGCACAAGGTTCTAGCCGTGCTCTTACGCAAGTGCTCAATCTAAATTTAATTTCAATAGTCTTTTATGCTTTAGTATGAAGATTTTCCAAGTTGCAAAATCCTACAGCTAGAGTTTCCTTTCTTTTCCCCCCTTCTGACTCAGGCTGCTGAAGTCAGTCGTGAAGGTAGAGAGCGAGACCACCTTCCTCTGTTCTTTTAAGACACAGGTTTACACACAGCCACATCATACTTGCATGTTTTCAAACACTGTGCCAGGTACTAAAGTACAATAATCATTTAAATCAGTAACTTCAAAAATGAGTTTTAACTTCAGTTGGCCTAACTTGGCAATGTTAAGATGAAGCCTTTCGGGTGTTGAATTTTTTAAGGCAGTTCTAGAACACGAGATTTCCCTCCCAACTAAATATTCTAAGTGCAGATTATACCTTAATTTTGTGTGGTTCCACAAATTCTCCGTAAGAGTTGAGGTACGTCACAGACTTCTCTCTCAAGGACACTCGATAGCCCCAGTTTAAAGAACCAATGTAGTTCTGAATTGCTTCTACCATGATCTCCCAGTTGTGTTTAACTGAAACAAGACAATTTCATATTTAAGGAAATAAAAGAAAAACTCAAGAAAAACTTAACTTATTCATTGTACATCGTGCTAAGAAAACATTATCAGTAATGAGGATACATATTAAGGTCTTGTTCTCCTATGTTAAAATTTATGTGACTTGTTGCTATCTGAACTAAGCCCATTCTAGAAGTTCTGTCATTTATTTCAGATAACATAGGGAACAAAACACAATTAACTTTTAATCCCAAAGGTTTCTATGACTCAAGAAGGAGGCCACCTTCTGATTCACCTATGAAAAGTACTGAACTCTGCCTCTAATATATTAAGTCCAAAGTACAAGAACAGTCTTGGTCTGTCGTCTGTGTTCTTACTGACCTTGTTCTTCATACTGCCATCCATACTTCCTTGAATCTTGGAGTGCCTGACCCAGAAGTGCTGCTTGATGCATCAGCTTCTTAGGGATGCAACCTACATTTACACACGTGCCACCAAGTCCTAAGATGGAAAGAACCACTTTATTGCTTCCATGAACAGGATTTATGCTTTTCCTATCACGTACTTTGTATAACCACTCACATCACTTGGTGAGGTTTGCTATAGTCACACAAGTAACATGAAAATTTCTGTTGCAAATGACATTTAAAAGTACAATTAACACACTAAGCTTGTATTTGGTCTAAGAGGTTATTAGACTTACTGACCCAAGACAGGTACAGCATGTCAAACACAGACCCAGGTTACTTACTTCACAAGGCTTCAGATTTTAGTCGGGTTGTCAAGTAAGCAAGGCAAAAAGCCCAGCACTCCTACAATTTAGTATCATTTATTATGTGGAATTTGAAATATGCCTGTTTTTGAAAGACTATCTAAAAGAGCACGTTCATTCCTGGACACAACAGAAATTTCACTCAAGTTCCTAACTCATTCTCAGCTGCCAGCATCACTAATGAGGTCAGCCAGCAGCTGTCCTTAATTAGGGAAAGGTGAGACTGACACAGCCATGTAGTCACTGTTCTAAAGAGCCTACCAGTTGTCTACAAAATAGAACTAAAAGGCAAAATAACCCCACAAACGTTAGAATGTGAACATGGCACACACGCACTACCCAGACATGATTTGAAAGTGATCAAAGCTAGAAAAGCATTTGACAAAGAACAGTGTCAAATGCAATGCCCAAAACAGAAACAACCGTCTAGAAAAACAGCAGGCAAACCAGGAAAACAACTTTGTTGTTTTCTGAGTACCAGAATTAAAGGAATTCGGCCTCAACTCCTAAGAACACAAATCCATAATATGTAACATTTCAGTATGTATCACTGGTACTCAAACATCATCAAATCCATGTAGCTTACCCCATGAGGTTCCAAGAGGTGTGGGAACAACATAATCTAATACCATTACTTTCTTTCCCAAGGCAGCAGCTTCCTATAAAAGATAGAGAAGACCAGTCAGCATTACTGAACCAAGCAAGCCTGTCCACTCATTTATGGTCATGATACACTCAGCACTAATAGAAGGCTTCTTTACTACCTTCATTAGTTAGTCATTGTCAGACACAGTTCTTCTATCTCCTTCACTAGACAAAAACTGAAATCTCTCAAGAATCCCTGACTTTCTTTCAAACTTTGAATGGCTGCTTTCATGTTCAGTGTTGCATCCAGATCATCACATGCTGTCAAAAGCCATGATCTGAAAAAGGTATGAGATAGGCTCAGCAGCCTATGATTCTCGTCTACCTCACTTGAAGAAATATTTATGCTGTTAGCTCTCCTTTTCTTCCAGAAGGACAGAACTGACTTGGCACATTCATGGAAGAAAAGAAAGGTGACAAACTGGAGACAGTTCAATGGGGCACCACCATGATGTTCAGGCTGGAGCACACCCCCTATGAGAAGGGCCAGGGAATTTGAAATGTTCAGCCTGGTGAAAAGCTGAATTTGGAGGGGACCCAAGAACAACTTTCCAATACCTATGAGAAGTACATTGAGATAACTATGCCGGGCTCTTCACACTGGCCAAGCAGCAAAGGGACAAAAGGCAGTGGCTGTAGGTTGAAACAACAGACTCAGACTGCATATAAGGAACTTTCACACCATGAGGACAATCCAATAGGTTTCTCAAACAGGCTGTGCCATCTCCACCCCTGGCTCATTTCAAGAGCCAAATGAATGAGTTCCTGCATAATCTTGTGTGACCTCACAGTTGACCTCGCTTGGAGCAGCAGCTTGCATTATATACATTAGATATTCTTCTAATGTCCATCCCAACCCAAAGAAGCCTATTCCTCTATCCAAGGAATTACCAGGTACACACTGTTTGAACTTTCAAGCACTTTGAGTAAATCTTTAGGTGTTTAAGAACTCCTGCACAACAACTGCAATCCTGGCTCACACAAGGTTTAGCTGGCTGTCTTGTATTTTGCAAACACCACTCTGAACAATTTGGCAATTAGCACCAAGTTTACAACTGATGTCCCAGAGGGTACTGTGAGGAAAGCTCTGAACATCCTGAAAATACACAATTGGCCAATTGAAGAATTCCACTGTCAGCTTCTCCTGCCTGCTTTATATTTTCTAATAATGATGGTTGAATGCTTGGCTGTATTGCTTGGCAACTGTCAAGGCTGTCAAGAACAACCTCACCCTGCCCAAAATATAAACTGACAGTTTAGGATACCTGTCTTATATCCTGACATACCATCTGAGAGACGAGAAGCATGTGTCCAAATCCCCTGGATGGCAGAGAAAACTGAATCCAGCCCTTAGGTCCTAAGGCACTCTAAACAACAGCTAATTGTGTAAGGGCTACACAGCCTCCATTACCCTTTCTGAGAAAGCAGCTAAAAAGGGAACTAAAGAGTGAACCAGCTCCTTGAAGGGAACTGCTGGAAGCACTTAATTTTAGATGACTGCTGATCCTGAATCCTCAACTGTCAAAAGGCTTCAAAAGTAGCCCTTAAGTTTTCTAGATTACTGTTTGGAAGTACCTGTGTATTACACACACAGAAGAGATAGTAAAAAAACATTTGGTTCCACCCTTAGCCAGAAAACTAAAACCTATTATTAGGATCAAGACCTGAACAGATATTGGCTAGAAACTGGTCCCTTAAACCATTATCTCTTGAATGAGAGCATTACTAGACCACTACTGGTTCATTAATTAACAACTTGAACAGAAATACTCATCAAAATACAGACTGTTTTACACCAACATAATTAACAGAGATAAACTTTTGAAGAAGTTTTACATACAACCTGTTCTTTAATGCCATTTTCACATCATACCTTAGAACATGCAAGTCCACCTGAGCCACCACCAATAATAATGAGATCATATTCATAGGGTTCTGTAATTTGGTTGTCCCCAAGGAGTTTCTGCAGTGATCCATCCTGATAAGCCTGGGAGAGAAAAAGAAAAAAATAATCAAATTAGCACACATGTTTCTGAGCAAACAACTGATAACATTGCCTCCTGTGGCCTACATCACCCAGTCTACTGTGTCAAACAAAATTTAACTATGATCAAACAGCAAATTTACTCAGGCTTGTCTACTTCCAGCTGATTTTAAAAACCAAGTTACCTGAAACGTTGCATCACAGCCCCCAATGTGAGTTCCATTCACAAATACATTAGGCACTGTCCTCTGATTCGTCAGCTCTGCCAATACTTGCTGAATACTGGCTCCGTCATCTAAGAATAAAAGAAATGTGTACATTATAAACAAATTTCAGGAAGAGAGCTTTTAAAACAACCTGAAGTATTAAAGGTTTGGACTGTGATACACTGTAGGCCTGCCAAGACAACAATTCCATTCTAAACATTCCATTTGCAGGTTTCCTGCACATAACCAAATCTTCAGAAACTACTTCTCAAAGGAGCAGGCTTAAATACAGGAGTTAAATTGGTGTTTCAAGCCACAACTCTACAGAATGGAATAAAGCTGAAGTAGTGAGAGTTTAGTTCTTGTATTTCATGGATTTTTATCTGTCTCTTACAGTGTCACACTTGGTACTACACAAAAATTCTTTTCCAGCTATCACAGAAGATCACACAGACACCTTTTCTTTCACAAGAACTATCTTATTTTGGACTACATTCTGTGCACAGTCACATAATTTTGCCCAGCAGCTTTGTATTATGAGACTATGGGTAAGGGAAGTATGAACATGCTTTTCTATTTACCCTAAAGCTACCTTCCTACTTTTTCTACCAACCACATTGTCAGAAACTTTCTAGTTTTAAAATTATCATTGCTTGACCTGACCTGTCATCTGAATCATCAGCACCTACACACAAGCTCAATTTGGATCTCTCAGCAGTAAATGTGGGAATTGGAATTTACAGTAATCACTTTGACTAAGATCATTTTATTCCAAGATTGTATCTCTTTAGCATCAGTAATCAGAGCAACTGCAAGAGAAATACATTATTAATTAGAAGTAATTCCAGAAAAAAAATAAGGCTGTGCATTGTATTTTACATATTTTGGGCTATAATTAATTCATAGTATGACAATTTGAATAAAAAGTAAAAGTAACTAAGAAGAGAAAAATAAGTATCTACATTTCTCCCAAACATTGCTTAGGCAAAAAAAAAACTTCAAAAAGGCATTAGAACTTTAAAAAAGCATAGGAAACTTATGTCTTGTACAGAAAAAAATTAGTAACAGACACTCAACAGCTTATCAAAAGTGCATTGAAGAGTTTACTAAGAACCATGTAAGAAACTATTTGTTCCTAAAACTACATTAAAAGCTACATGCATTACATTCATATACAGATAAAGCACTGCACATGTCCTACAACTAAGGCAGTTTGGACTTTAAGAAAAAAAACAACTTGAAACTAGCAGCAGCCAAGTTACTGGAATTTACCCTTCCTTCCAGTGACTCAGCACCTTTCCCAGAGGTCACCCATATACCAAGTCAAACATTAACAATTCATCTGAAGCCATGGGAGAACCAGGAGTAGGAAAAAATACCACAGGCTTTTCCCCTAGAAGTCATAGCTCCTCGGAGAGAAATCAGATCTCACATTCTCTATCAGCTGATGATTTTTACAGAGTCAAAGACCTCAGTTACACTAAAAACACATCCTGTATTAAAATCCAATTAATTGCTTTTATCTCTGCATATATAAAAATGTATTTCACTTGTTTCACATATCCCCTCGTTAGTTCAAGACAGCTTAAGGAATCATGCAGAGACACCCATTTTTAGTTACATTAAGCAGCAGCACGTGACACGTTTTTTTTCCTGCTACTCACCAGTTACATCCAGCTCCAGAGCATAGTACTCCACACGCATGGAGCGGAAGAGTTCCTTCACCTGCAAAGGAACAGACACCATGGCAGTGCAAAGGTTTCTCAGCTCAGGGTAAAACTTCACATGCACAGGTAACCTCTGAGGCTCAGTTACTGTGCTCTGAGGCACAGGCTCTCCATATTTGGTAGTTTGGCACTTATATGTTTTGCATGGTCCTCACTTAAAGCCAGGGCATTTAACTTTCCAATACAAGGTCCACTACCTTAAGAAAAAGTTTCTAGATACAATTTGCTTAGCTGCTGACTTCTCCACGCCTGACATACCAAAAGCCATGGAAGTGACTGCCATGTAAAAAAATGAAGAGAGATAAAGCAGCAGCAAGATTCCTTAGTAATACTAAGGAAAAAAAAAAAAAAACAAAACAAAACAAAAGGACAAAAGGGAGTAGAGGATTACATGCAAACCGAAACACTGTCAAGGAAATGAAAAAAAAAAAAAGGACATTATAAAAAGCTGCAGAAGGAAGTAACACTTTGCAAATGTACTCAGTACTCAGCACTCAGCTGGGTGTTTTCCTAACCTCAATTCTGGACGGACAGAGTGCACCATTACCTGATTCAAGCAGCCTTTTAGAAACAAGATTTTTACAGTAACATTTTCTGTTAAACTGGCATGTGAAAATAGCTCTAGCAAGAGCCACTGAACAAATGCCTGTGGGATGGACCCACTTGCCATCAAGGAATCTGAACATTTTTCAACCAGCTTTCTGATGAACATGAAATTATTGCCAGAGCTTCACTAAGAGTATGTTGAGTCACATCTAGTAAGTTTTAAGATGACTAACACATGAGGAATAAAATGTTTTTAATATTCCTGTGATTCACAGTTACTATGCTGAAGACAAAGTATTCCAGTGTTTTCTGATAAAGTTTCAGCTTCATGCGGACAAAGAGGAAGACTTTGTATTCTGTACCAACTACAAATTAAGTTTCTTACTACATCATATATCAATCACAACACACAAAAAAAGCTCTGCTTCTGTAACTGATTATATTGGTTCTATAGTTAAAGAATAATTGAAGTTCTAAGGGACTTTTTCAGCCATCCCCACAAACTTCCTGCTCAAAGCAGAGCCAAATGTGAAGGCTGATCACATTGCTCAAGCACCGTCCTCTCATTCTGAAGATCCACAAGGACAGAAATGCCACAACTTCCCCCCTGGGCTGGCTCAACGTTTGACCATCCTCACAGTAAAGAACTTCCATTTTATCCCACTGGAGTGCTTGTCATTGCAACTTATGTTTGTTGATTCTTGTCCTTTCACTCTGCAACTCAAAGAACAGTCTGGTTGTCTTCCCACTTGTCAGCTGAAGGCAGCAACTAAAACCCCTGCTTAGCCTTATCAAGGTTCAACAAACTGAGCTCCTCCTTCAAACATCCAGTGTGTGTGACACTCTGGTTCTCTAACCATCTAGATCACCCTTGAAAATTTTTGTCCTAGGCTCACCACTACCTTCAGGCTTGCTACCTGGAATGATTCTGGCTACAGGCAGAATGAAAGGGAAACAGAAATGGAACTGCTCCAGACGTCCTGCTCTGCACCTGCAGTTACAAATCCCATGCTAAATGCCATGCAAGATCTAAAAAGCAAAGCTTAAAGTGATTGCTGCTGGAAGTGTTAAGAATGTGGAAGCAAGTCACAAAAAGCTGCTTGGCTGCTGGTTTAGTTTGCAGCAAAGAAGCAGAGTAACAGGCAACTGTTCATTAGTTTTTGCTTTGTTTTTTAAAAACCTCTGCCAAACCATTGCACCAGCAGCTGGCAGGATGGAGGACAGGACAGAACATTACTAAACCAAAAAAGATTACACTCAAGAAAGGACAGATTTAAGGCATTTAGGCCACCTTTATTCTCTACTGAAGATACTGAGTAGAGAGAAAAAAAATACCAGACAAAGGTCAGCATCCTAACTAGAAGTAACTATTGCAGTTTGTACTTACAAACAAATCATAGAAAGAAGGAACATAGCAAGCACATGAGCAGTTACAAAATCTTCAATACAGGCATGAGATAATAGATTACTTCAGGTTGGAAAAGGAAATGACTAGGAGGAGTAGAAAGATAATACACTAATCATGAGTAATATCTAGATAAGGTGAACAGGAAGTGATTTCTCAGAAATACTCACTGGAGCACTCAGCAATAACTGCATTTACCAGAAAACAATTTTGAAATAAAAAGGAAGTAAACCTCCCTAGGAAACACAACCAGAGAACTTACTGCTACTTGGCATTGTAAAAGTCAAAATTAAAATGAAAAAAGGGGTTATTAGACCAACTAATGAAAAAGAAGATCCACTGAAAACTTTTTACTCAATAAAGCGAATACAAACCCAGGTAAAGAAATTTCTGTGTCACACACAAAGCACCGGAAACTTCAGCGGCGTACTGGGAGATTTTCTTCCCTATAGCTCAAAGCCAAAGCTGTAATTTCTCCGAATGTCTGGGCTGGGATACAAGGTTGCAGGGTCACTGATACAACCATTTACCTCCCTTCTCACCAATGCAATCGCTGCAGTTACCTACTAAACCCTTTCAGTTTTCACAAGAAGTGATAGACTACAAACACTTCCAAATATTATTAAACGATAATTCCTCTGAAACCAAGAAATTGGTCTAACTTCAGAAAACTCTTCCCCTAGTAACTTTCTGTTACTAGGGTAGCTAAGCATGTTTGAAATAAGCTTCATACCATAAAATGATAATGGTACCTCCTAGATCTGCTTTTTTAAATATCAGCTAACATTCAGCTACAGCTGAATTGGCCAGAATTCCCTGAAGATGGAGAATGTAATCTGTAATAGCATAAAATATAACCAAAATAACCAGTAACTTCTATGCAATCACAGCTGTTGTTCTTAAAATTTCAACGTATCACAGTGTTCAGCCTTGCCATTTTTTCATTCTAAAAAACTGTGTTTTCTTTATGCATTTCTATCTCACTCATTATCTTTTCTGGGTGCTAAGAAACTGATGGAGCAGCCAAGTCATGACAAGGAAGTAATTCTACCACCACCCCCTCTCCACCACTGCCCTGTTAAAGCAGTTGAACAACAAACTGCATTTGCAGAAGAACAACAGCACAATTGTCAAGTCATGCTATTAGCTAACCTGAATACAATCACCTACTTAATTCACTTAGGGAATTTATATGCAGGTCTGTTTCTGAAGAAAAGCACAATTTTAATTTTCTTCTAGCATGGCTACCTCCACTTGAAATAGAGAATTCTTTCCACCCCCAAATTAGGTCCTTTCAGAGCACAAGCACTAAATATCTTTAGTTTTTCAATTAAACCTACCAAAATCACATTGCTAACAACTATCCACAGTAAAAGACAACACAATGCACACTATTCATATCTGTCTATGAGCTCAGAACTATGTGATTACAGGCTAAGTACCCAAGCTGTAACCACACTTTTAAATTATATCCACTTCATTAATTCTATAGACTAGATCAGCTAGCAAGAATCCTGCATTACCCATTGTTTTCCCATTCCTTACACTAATTTCTAAGGCTTTGGTAGGAGGGGTTGTTAATACCCTTACTGTTACAGATATTTCTCTGTTTTATCACTTGATGTCTCATGTGAAGCTTCCTTCTTCCATAAACTTTCTTCTTCTAATTCTCTTTCTGCAATCTATACCCCTTTCTACACATTCACTTTGTTATATTATCTTTCTGTTCTGTTCCAAGCAGAAAAATAAGCCAAGGAAATCTGCCTACCAGGGCAGTCAGCTCTTCTTCCTCCAGCCCTGTTTATCACCTGTTCCTTCAAAAAAATTCATGCAGGGCTTTTCAACTCCCCCTCCTTAGAAGGGGCCATGAGAGAGGGCTCTCCTACTCCCTGTATTCATTCCTCTCCTTTGCAGGACAATAAGGATAATTTTTCTCATATTGGATTGCTTCCCTGAAGCAAGCAATACTGCCTAATGGAGAAGCTATGACCAAATGCAGGAAAAAGCAATCTGGAATTTAATTACTGGACTACAATCAAGTCTTTTTTCCCTCTCAAGCTTCTTGTCTTAGTCTAGAGCCTCTGCAACACCACAAACAGAAGAAGGGAAAAGGCACAAAGTTTAAAACGTTACCATGCCATTGGGTGATCCCAAACCCACTGAACTGAGTGCCACGAGCATCATCAACACTTGCAATCACGATCACTAAAAGCACACTGGGCAATACTGACAGGCACGACTAAGTATTTCCAAGTGGCAACACTGAAGTCCTCAAGAAATGATTTCTGATAACACTTCTGTCAACTAGACTAGACTGGAGCAAGACTCCAACTCTTCATTTATTGAAACTTCCAGTAAGTTGTTAAGTAAGTTTTAGAAGAATTTGAGCTACCTACTATGCTCTACTGTCTGCCAAAAGCTTTTTAGACAGAAGGCATTGGTTTTGTCTATCCCCCCCAATCACAGAAGCTTCCTTTCTCAAAACTCCAGTTAAGCTGCAAGTAGATAGGATAGGATATATTCAGTTATGTTCTCTACAAGGGAGTCATAACATCTCTTCTCTCCCTCGAGTTCCCAGAACTAAACTTAAACTAGAAGTGGGAGTGAGGTTTCTGAGTATTTTCCTGGTTATCAGTTCTACTGAGGAACACCAGGACTTGATCCAACAGTTCCAATCATGTTCTTTCATCATGGCCATATCAAATATGGTAACGTGAGGTTTAAATAAAATTTCATAACACACTTTCTGTAAACATCCAAGAAACCCAAGGCCTACAAACCCCCAGATTCTGGGTGGACTATGACCAGTGTGTTGGTAACACAAAACTCTAATGAAGGCTCTGAGTTTTTTTAATGACTTTGGCTTACTAGCCAAAGTAATAGCCACCCTATGACACTAATGCACAATCAGGGCTAAAAAGTATTTTTCTCTAACCATCCCAATTAACCAAGAGTGCTTTTCTCGTCTTTTAAACACACACTACAACCAGGATTTAAAACTTACACATCTGCTAGAATCAGCCTTCCTCAAACTTATTAAGAGCAGAAAACCTAACCTATCCCTCCCCCGGAGATCAGCTTTGGCCAGGCTGAACACCACTGCGGTACCAACTTCCCAGCGAGAAAGGAACACAGCGAGCACCCCGAGCTTCGAGCAGCTGTAGAGCTGAGAACAAGCACGCTGTGCAGAACTCGCCACACATCCATCTCCCAGCGCGGCAAAGGGAAAAAACTACCACGAACACCACGGACATTCGCCTGGTTTCAAGCCTGGTGAGTGGTTCGGCAGGGCTGGCACGTGGTGCTGGAGCGGGATGGATACAGCGCCGCTTCTGCACGCTCCGAACGCCGCAGGTGCCGCCGCCGGCAGCAGCCGCCGCATCCCCACACCGCCTGCCCTCAGCGCCGCTTCCCTGCGCCCTGCCCGGGCCCAACGGGAGCCCTGGGGGCACAGGTCCGTCCGTGTATCCCCCGAGGGGAAGGCCCGCGGGGGACCCCGCCGAGCGGGCTCCCAGCGCCGCCGCTGCCTCACCTTGTTGCAGTAGGGGCAGTAGCTCTTGCTGAAGATCATGACGCGGTGGGAAGCGATGAGGGTCCGCACGCGGAGCTTCAGCCCGTCCCAGTCCGGGAGCCGGGTCTGTCCTGGCGGCGGCGCCATGGCTGGACCCGCGCCTTCCCCGCGGCGGCCGCGCTGACCCTCAGCCGCGCCCGCCCCNCCGGGGCTGGAGGGCAGGCACCGCTGGGCAGGGCGGAGCAGGGCAGCCCGGGCTGGGGGTGGCGTGAGGGTCGTTCTTTGCCCCCTCACGGACTTCCCGGCCCCGGCCTGGAACGGTCGGCGACAGGCCGATGTTCGGGGCGGCCGGTTTCCC
>VXAC01007653.1:558041-582669 GCA_013399225.1 Rhipidura dahli | reverse complement strand
CCGGGGCTGGAGGGCAGGCACCGCTGGGCAGGGCGGAGCAGGGCAGCCCGGGCTGGGGGTGGCGTGAGGGTCGTTCTTTGCCCCCTCACGGACTTCCCGGCCCCGGCCTGGAACGGTCGGCGACAGGCCGATGTTCGGGGCGGCCGGTTTCCCCTACCTCGCTGCCCTCTTAACAAGTATGGGGGAAAGCTGGTTCCCCCATCTGCCTTTACCTGCCCCTTGGATCTCCTGCACAGGGAGGAGAACGGGCACAGGTGGGGCGTCTCTTATAATAAAATGGATTATTAGCCAAGAGAACATAGAAAGTTTCATTTTCTTACACATTGCAGGGCTAAGGGAGGGGCACGGTGAAGCATGTGATACTGCTTATTCCATACATCCCTGGTGAGATGGACTGTTCTCTTCCCAAGAACCGCAATAATTGCCAGGGCTGAATGGTGGAAGGGGCAGATGCCCTGGGAAGAGCCCGTGTGAGGGCAGGGAGCAGGAGCAGCCCCGCCTGGCCACTGTCCCACCTGGCCACTGTCCCGCCTGGCCACTGTCCCGCCTGGCCACTGTCCCACCTGGTCACTGCCCCGCCTGGCCACTGCCCTGTGTCCGAGGGCCTTGGCTGGGCACTGGGGCGGCGTGCCAAGGCCCCCAGAGCTCGGTCATCTCCCCGCAGAGCAGCCGGCGTTTGCCCATTCCAGCAACAGCTTTCTGTGAGCAATCGTAAGGAGTTGTCCTGGTTTAACATCTAAGAACTTCACTAAATCAAACCCTGCAAGCTCCTGAGTGACAGGAGTTATTTTCTGTCGGTGAGGAAAGCACAGAGTGATTTCATAAGATTCAATAAGCAGTTTTTAACAACGCAGGTAATGAAGTCCATCGCTCCCTCCCACACCTGCTACAGACCAGTCCTACTGCTATTTACTAATGCTAAAAATAACCATGTGTACTAGCTGTAATGCTACCAGTGATGGCCTGGTGGGAGACAATTGAATTAACTTGCTTAATTCCTTTTTGGATCACGTGAATCTATGGTGTTCACTGCCCAGTGAGCTTGAAAAAATGTATATTGCATTTATTTAAACGTTGGCAATGAAGGAGTTCTAGACTAAGACTTTCTACACTCCCCACAGAGAAAAACAAATCTAAGTTTTGCAACCTTTTATATCAGTATCAGTGTGTAGGAAAGTGGGTACATACCTGCAGCTACTGAGGTTTGATATAACACACATGGGTCAGAAACTGCCCACTGTACTTTATTCATAGTCCAGCCAAAACTGCTTGTTTGGTTCCTAGGTTTGGCTAATTGTTCTCTCTCCTTCTCAGACTCCTTCCACCTTGTGAGAAACAACGCTGCCTTCAGAATTGTTACAGGAATTAATATCAGAGGCTCAAAGGTTTATGCCACTGTTGGAAGGTTGGTAGGTTTTCATATTAAACTTGATCTGTTTTCTCCAATATAAACATCCACCAGCTCCAGAAAGGTCAGAGAAAGGAATAAATATTCAAAAGATCTTTTTCTGTTGGCATGCTCAGCTCTGATGGCAACATGCCAAGTCCTGTGTGGAATAAATGTCCAAGGCAAATTAAGTCAGTTGAGGGTTTATTTTCCCCTCTGCACACTCTGCTGTTGGTTGTTATTACCACTGTTGCCTTAGAGCAAGAATGGGGTAATGATTTTAAACTAAAGGAGGGTAGACTCAAATTAGATATAAGGAAGAATTTTTTTACAGTGAGGGTGGTGAAACACTGGACCAGGTTGCCCAGAGAAATGGTAGATGCCCCATCCCTGAAAACATTCCTGTCCAGGCTGGACAGGCCTCTGATCAGCCTGACCTAGTTAAAGATGCTCATTGCAGGGGGTTGGACTGGATGACTTTAAAGGTCCCTTCCAACCCAAACCATTCTGTAATTATATGATTCTATGGATGAGGGGGACAATGTTGATTTACAACTCAAAGGGGTGGTCAGGAAGCACTGTGATGGCAGTATCTAGCTTGGCTTTGCTTTCAGACACTGTAGGCGGTTGACAGAAAATGAAAGGTTTGAACTCTGGAGAAAAGGAGGGAAATAATTGCTCAGTTCTAGAGATGAAGGGACTGCCACATTAGTGCCCTGTCTGTGTATACCAATAATGGCTCTGCTTATTGTTAACAGACCAGGCGCCTAATCTGTCTTCTGTTCTGAGAGTTTTTTTCTCCCACAAAATACCAGATCATACTCAGCTCTCATGATCTTACTCTTCAGGTGTGCTGAGGATAGATGTAAGAGGTTCTACAGCTTTTTGGGCAACTATTCCACTCACTAAGAGATTATGTCAAAACATTTGAAACAGCAGAAGTGTAACATTTATAAATGAAGTGGTTTGCAAGAAGAGATTTTGAAGAAGGGGTAAGTGGCTTCTGGAAGGGATGAGGAAATTGTTTTAAGGATAGGAGTACGACAGACTTGTTTAATAAAGGTTTAAACATGCTTGCTTGAACTGTGGCTCCCTGCAGGCCAGTCAGCAGCTGTACCAAATGCTTACAGGATGATGGTAAGCTTCCCTACCTTCCACATGAAAGGCCTTGCTCTGCTTTCTCTAATATAAATTGTCTCATTAAGACAGTGCTCTCCTAGGCATTACTCAGCTTAGTCTGAGGATTAGTAATAAACCAACCACATAAAATAATTCTTAATAATGTAGCATTGTGTGCTATGGGAAGGCATCAAGGTAGAAACCGGTAGGGGTGGTTTATGAATAGAATAGAATAGAATAGAATAGAATAGAATAGAATAGAATAGAATAGAATATGCATTATTTTCTCGGCTCTTGCACAGGACTAGAGGGCTCTTGGCATTATAAAGGTCTGATCTCATATTCAAAAGAGTAAAGCTACACACCATTCTGAAAAACATGGAGTAAGACAATCTCTGCCATAAAATAAATGCTCCAAAAGACAAGTCCATGCAGACAGAAGATGTTGGAAGCATTTCTAAATGAATTTGTCTGCAAGAAAGGTATTTGGAGGAAAGAGCAAATGGCTCATAGAAAAGAACCAGGGAAGTGTGTTAAACATAACTGAAAATCTTTAGCCATTCTTTTGTCTAAAACCAAATTAATTTGTCACCTGGGCTTGCTCCCATTCCTTGGGCGTAATCAAATAAGCTTTGATGCTGCTGAAGGCAGTCAATTTAACAGTGAAAAATAACCTTCCTCCAGCCATATCCCTTTGTTCCCTGACACAGCCTCATGTCACAGGACAGGAAAAGAAAGAGCATGGCCTATCTCCATCTTTATATTCCATTGAGGATCTGTCTATGAAGTGGTGTCCTCTAAGGTTGCTCCCTCCTTTTATATATCCAGAATGCATAACATAGATAAGAAAGAGAATGTACCTTAAAGACCAAGAATGTGACAAAAGGCCTAAACTGTGGCCTAAGTCTTTCTCACATTATTCCAGTGCCTTCACTGGTCTTCTGGGAACTGAGTCTGTCTGCATCAGGAGAGGAATAAGGGTGCTGCATTTTAGAACTGTAGTTCCTGTTTTGGAGAAGGAGCTCCAGATCTCCCCAAAGCCATAAGTATTTCATGGGTAGAAGGAAGAACAGAAATGCTGGTTATTTAGTCAGAAAAAAATAACAAGTGTCTCTCACTGGATTATTGTAGAAATTGGTTATAAGCCAGGAGACAGCCAAAGTCCTTAGCCACGAGCATGGCTACGCCCTTTGTCAACACTGACAATGGAGAGTCAGTGGAGCCTGAGCCATGCTGGAGGCTGTTGGCAACCTGATTTGTTTGCCAGCCTTTTGGGTGACATGTGGATGGCCTGCAGCTCAGACTTTATGGATCAGTGTTCATGGCAAATGATATCAAAAGTCTTCTGGCACATTCACAAATTCTGGCACCATTAAGTACATTAAGTCAGCTCGTTGGAGTGCTGATGGTGCACATAATCCAGAGCATGTAATAACCCTGGGCTCCAGGCTGAGATAACGAGAGTCTCTCAGATCACACAGGACTTTGGCCAGGGAGCAAGGGGGAAGAGCTTAGGGAGAAATCTAAAGAAAGGAGAAAATAAGCTCTTTGGCTGAGTAGCAACACTCTCCAGGAAGGGCCATGCAGAGCAATAACTTCTGTTAGCAGTGATACAACTAAAACACAGTGAGCATACACACAGCAGAGGGCAATCACATCTTCATTGTTGTAAAAATTCAACATTTCACCCAGAAAAGCTTGTCTGGACAGTAGTGGAGTGTTGGAACAAGGCCTGGATGTTAGCAGCTAGTGAGAAGTCAATGGGGGGAGCTCACGACCCATGAGGAATAATTTTTCTTCAAGCTCTTGAAAAAATAGTGAGAAGCTGTTGTGTTCCTTTTAAAAAGGCATCAGAAACAAGGCAGTTAAAAGGAAATAATCAAAGTAGTAGAGTTGGGACCTGCATCTGCTAATGATGTACACATGTAATTTTTGCATGCAAAACTCATGCTTGTGAAGTAGTAAAAGACAGAGTGGGTGCTTCAAGTTCACTTTCGTGGTTTTGCAAACCATCTGCTAGTTTGTGCCTGCAAGTGAGAGATGACTGTGCATCTGCTTTTCAGCAAACGTGATGTTGGTAGTCCTCTGTTTCAAAATTTGGCTCTGGTGGTCTGCTGAATGTCTAATTTAATCTTACCTGTCATACTTTCAGTCTAAAATGTATCGTTGATGTCCCTTGAACAGGGCTTTAGTTTTTATACAGTATCATTATTATGAAGTCCTGAGGTGAGCATGAGATTTTCTGAACGTGCCATAATTAGATTGCCAACACTTGGGCTCAAAGAACGTGCCCTCCTATGGGCATAGGGCACAGGGTTTGCTGATGATGTCCCATCACCAACAAGATGCTATTTTACAATAAATAGTACTGTAGAGAGTCCCAGGTGCTAATTCTTCCTCAGATGGCTGTGAGGGAAAGCAGTGAGGAGGCTCCAAGGATTTGTGCAGACCAGGGTCTCCCTTTTCCCAGTTGAAGCATTAATGAAGTGAGAGAGACTCAGGCTGCATCTAAACCTGTGGAATAATGGCCTCCACAGTTCAGTTGTGTTAAGTGCTGCAAGCCAGAAGCTTTTCTAGAGCTGACAGTAAAAGTGCTGGTGCTCAGCTGCTTTACAGGATGAGCCCTTTATTCATCTGCTTTAATGAAAGGCATGGTGTCCATCTGCTGTGCACTGAAGTCACCTTTCCTTTCTGGGAAGGCTTTTTAAAAGAAAAAGGAAAAGAAAAGAAATGCAGAAGATAAAAAAGTCCTTAATCTTTCAGAAATACGGGAACTTGGCTGTACTTCTAAGCAAAACCAGTTCCTTTAAGTAGTCATATGCTGCACATTTCCCAGAAGAGTATTTTAATGAAGGTTGTTTTGTAGTTTGGGATTTTTAATTCTAATCAGTTTTAACAAGACAACTCTTGCACTTCCAACGCAGGGGTCTTGGCTGGGGTCTACTCCCTTTTGCAATCCTCCCTTCCACTGAAATTCATAGTGTCTTGATCTGTCCACTGTGTGGTTCTCCACTTGAGAGAAAGATGGTCAAAAGTATCACAGGTTAATATTTCAGAACAGGGAATAATCAAATGTTTCCTACAGATTCTTTAGCTAGAGCAATTTATTTTATCCTGTAGCTGCATGGGAATGCTCAGCAGGAAGGTCAGATAATAAATTCAATTTCTACATTGTCTTTTGTCATAGATTTATTATCAAGTGTGTCTCTTAAAGTCTATTTATATGCTTTTTCCTTTAGTAATTAAATACTGTGCTGAACAGAGATTCTCCCAGCTTTTCACCCTTGGGGTAGCTGTGTCAGAGAGATCTTTCTGTGTGTCTAGATTCCCATCCAGTTTGTAGTCTCATCCTCAGTGTTGCCTTCCATTCTGTGAACAAGCAGGCTGGACAGCTTTGAATCTTTGGAGTTGAGAACTCTGCCCTTTGTGCATTCTGGTTCACACATGCTCTGCTCTCTGCTGATGAGAATAATGTTGCTGACTCCATGTGTCAAAAGAAGCCATCCTTCTAGGATTTTTGCTGCTTCAGTGGAATTAGTTGATTTTCATAGTAACTGGTGCTAAAAAGCTGTTGGCTGAATTTCTGTCTCCATTCAAGTTTTCACATCTGCTCAGTAAGGTGGTTCCTTCAGTAAAACCAGGCCCGCCCAAGAAGCTCATGATATTTTTCTGCTCCTGGGTGGTGATCTCAAGGAACAATCTTCCTTGTGGTTATTTGGTGCTTCCAGGCCTGGCTGGGACCCAGGAAGATACAGGAAGCACAGAAGAAGGTATTGTGCAAAGGGGAAGACTTAACAGACTGGTATTTTCTAAAGATTTAGACATGGATGAAGCTCAAATTTCAGGGAAGGTTCGAATAAACCTTTATTTGTACTACAAATAGATTTCTTGACCTTGCTAAACAACAGCACATCTCGGGCACAAACGCAGACTGCTGCCAAATCTCATGATTTTAAAAGTCTCTCGATTTTTGTGTTTTGCTAAAAAGAGTGATGGGGAGAGAACCTTTTTCATCTTTTTAAGCTCCTCGTGGAAATAATGGTTTGAAAACAAGGGTCTGACAATCTTGAGTATCAGGCCAACTGTGCAACAAACTCAGCATTTCTTAATGGTACAGTTTTAGAGCCACTTGATTTTTGTAGGCTTTGGTGGCAAGACTCAACACTCAGGTCTTTAGAGACTGTCCTCCCGTTGACTCTTGATACAGTTTTCTGGTGGACCCTATTCTTCTACCAGGTTAACCCAGAAATCAGAATGAAATGTTCCCAGACAGTGGTGTTTGGGTCTGTGACAGGGTCTGGACTCAGTCTTCTGGAGTATCTGAAATGTTTTCGTTCTCCATCTGCAGCACTAGTGAGGTGATACTTTAAAATCCTAATGCCTGAATCCCCGTGTTCAGAGGTGCCTTTCATTGCCAAGACAATATTCACAGTATGCCTAGCTAATTTTAAATTATTGACTTTATCATTGGTGAATCTGTGAGCAAAAGCCTTAGTACTGTTCAGTGAAGGCCTAAACTCCAAACCAAGACAAATGCAGTTATTGATTTTAATTAACTGAGCCCGAAGTGATAGTAGCTCAAAGTAAGAATTGCTGAAGTGCCTTGTTGGCCGTGAGTTTCCCAAGGCTGCCTTGTGTTTGTCCTTCTCTTCTGTGGTAATCCACTAAGATCCCTGTCCCCTGGAATATCAACTGCTAGCACAGCTGTCAAAATCAGGAGTAAGATGACAGAAATGACTTCTTCCCAGCCCACCCTTCTCTTCTGAGAGGATGCTGCTGGCAGCCAGCTCCATCTGGTGTGGGTTACCTGGCATCAGGACTGTGAAGGCAGCGTGGGCTTTGGTCTTGCCTCTTGCATGACCTTGGCTTGTTCACACAGCTCTTGTAAGTGTTTGGAGGATGTGGTGAATGGGTTTGAGGGTGGTGGGAGGAACAAAGCAATGAGATTATAGAAATTATTTCTATAGCTTAAATCACTGGGTTTGGAGTTCTGCTTGGAGAGCAGGGCCAGCCAGGCTAAGGCAGGGAGCTGCTAGCACTTCTGCATTCCCTGCCTGATTTTTCAATTGCTTTCTCTATCCCTCATATGGAATTCATTTTGTTATTTTGACTTTTCTCTGGCTAAAGTGTTTTATGTAGTACTTTGGATGTTACTGAGTCATTGATAAGTACTAACAAACCATCTGCTTATCTCAATTTGAGCCAGAGGATAGGCTGCAAAGTGTGGCTGGGTTGGTATTTTTCCCCTTGTTTCATTTTTTTTTCTCCTTTTAATATGTCAGAGAAAACTGCAGCAGAGGGCACTGTGTGGTTAGGTTTCAGGGGAACACTTACTGAATTGCACTGGGTGGCTGGGAGCAACCTCCTCCTGAATGCCTGTACAACTAAATAACAGAATATTAAAAGCACTTCTTCTGAACATGAGGGTTTTAGGGTTTAGAAGGCAGGCTTTTTTATATTGTAAGGACTTGGCTGTTTTAATTTTTAGAGTACCTGGGAAGTGCTGGCATCAGGATCTTTTTCTGTTCTGTGCAGGATTTGAAAGACAGCCTCATTAAAGGAGCAGCATAGAACACAGATGACATCAAGTAGGCAGGCTACCTATAATAATGTCATGTTTTGTCATTTATAATAGATAGTTCTTCCAAACCTTTGGGATTCCCACAGCACTTGGCAAATTAAATATTTGAACGGTGTTAAAGGGAAGCCTGTTCAAAGAGCCAGGGCAGCTGTGAAGTGGGACATGGATGCCAGTGAAGGAAGAGGTGGAGTGCTGAAATTGCATTTAAAAGAAGTCTCCATTCACACAAAGCATGTCATGGGACATTTTTAAGTGTCTCTTCAATAAATATGGCCTCATTTGAGTCATGATTGGAGAGACCTGGGTACGGTAAATAACATGCAGTGTTTTCAGAGCACTGCCGCAGGGCTCATCACACAGCAAGCTGTGTGCAACCCCCCTTACCTTCAGCTGACAGTAGGGAGGTGGATCTGACATGTCTGGAAATGAAATCCATGCTTTAAAGAGTCTGTGTTTGTTCAGACTGGAGCCTGACAGTGCAAAGCCATCTCCCCATGCCAGCCTTTGCTGTCAAGATAATGTTGAAGATAATGTTAAGTTAATTATTTCTGGATCCTCAGGTCAGTGGTGAAGGTTTCTCTGGCAGACAGGGACACTGCTGGGATAAATACTGTACATCCCTGAGCTCCCTCTGGGCAGGGCTTTGGGGCCACAGACTGCACCAATTCACACTGAAGCGTAAACTCACAAAAGAAGCTCATAATTGTTCTTGTGCTTGAAGTTAAGCATGTGCTCAGAAACAGAGTAATAGGTTATATTTATTTAATTTGTAGAGCTGGATTTCTGGAAGAGGGAAAGATACCAAGGAGAAGGGTGGACTGCTCTGACACCATCCTGTCAAGGGACTGCCAGTGTGGCAGGACATGCTAAGGGTGAGGAGCAGATGGAGCTCTATAGAATGCAGCTTGATCCCATGAGAGCAGGAAGTGCATTCTGTCTTGTTTTGGATCAGTATATCAGAATATCTTCAGCATAAGTTTATGACTTTCCTATGGGTTATTAAAGAAAGTGGGAAGTAAAGAAGCAGCTATAAAAATGAACAGCATTAACATATCCAAAAATTAGAAGAGGAGTAAAAGGAATGAGCAGACATCCTTCCACTCTCTCCATCACATAAATGATCTTGTTCTAGTAATGGTGACAGGAGGTGGTCAGGTGGCATTATTTAGCTGAATGGCCTGCGTCTCCATGTGTGCTCAGATAAAGTTCAAAATGACCTTTAAAAAAATCCATTTTTAAAGATTCTTTTCATTTCAGAAAGGTCCAACTTTAGTAGCTTAAATTTAATTTTGTTCTCGAGGGAATCAGCTGTGAGGAGGGAAGGCAGTGCCAGAGATACTCACAGTAAACTAATAACAGGTAAAATGTCATTTTAAAAGAGTGAGTGGAAAGCATTTGCCATTGCAAAGAGGAAATTAATGAATTCTTTTCCCCTAATTCCTTTCCTCAGGTTTGATTTCTGGTGTCTTTTCTGACTGCCACTGCCTCTGCTTATGTTAACACAAACTGATTAGCTGGCACATTGATTAGACTGAACCCAGGGTCACAACACGGGGACTCTGTAGTGGCCAGCTGCACACAGAGGCACAGGTGTGGGGACACAAGTGTCTGCAGCCCTAGGAACACACAGCTCACAGGACAACCCCCACTGCTCCTTGGTAAGCACAGACTGTGCTTTTTTTCCTGTAAATCTCCAGCAGCAGAAGGATAAATTGAGTGCGAGCACTTTCACAGCTGTACCCTGTAAGGAACAGCAGTGACATGTTGTACATGGCCAGGGACTTCATCACTTCTTAAGAAGCAGTTGCACTCCTTAGCTCCCACACTACAGAAATCTGTCTTCAGGTTAGTAGTGATGCCAGGCCAAGGAGAGATTGCTGGGAAACTCCTGTCAGGACTGACTGGATGTGGTATCCTGGCCTGTTACACAGGAGTGGAGCCACCTCTAATCCTGAGGTGGCCTTTGCCTTAGTGGAAATTTGATTTTGAGCTCCTTTTAGTGTTTACTATTATTATGTAGGAAATAGATAGAAGTTGTGCCAATTTTCCCCAGTAATAATTCCAAAATGCACCATTGCAGCAGCTGGTAAGCAAGGAAGGGAATGGGCAAACATGTTTTACAATCAACAGAAAAAAAAGTGCCATCTCAGTCATTGGAGTGAACAACAAAATCTTCTACAGTTATCACTGTTGTCCATAGAAAAACATCCTTTCTTCATCTCATACATCCTCTTTCTGCCTGGAGGACCCTGTCTGGATGCTGGGGAGAGCTCAACACCTTCATTCTCTGAGTTTGAGGTCCACAACACACGGACTTCATGTCTGAGATGCCCTAATGTCAAGCAAAGAACTGTTGCAGAGCTTCCCGGGACACTTACCTTCTTGCACTTAAAGTGTCCAGCTGCCTCTTGAAGTGAAGCTGGGTTTAGGTGTGCAGATACTATTGGTTCAGCTTGTCCTTTAGGTAAGCTGCTGACAAGCTAATTCACACCACTTCATCTTCCCTGGAGATCCTGGCCCTCTCCTGGGCTTGTTCAGAAGAACAAAAGAGGTTGGGCTGGGGATGGACGGTCCAGAGTGCCCACGTGTAAAACCAACATGGACTGGCCAATATGGGAGGGTTGTGCAAGGCTGGCTGGGTCTGTTGCTGCCCTGGCATGGAGGGGTAAGCAGCTCCATGTGGCCTGGGGATCCGTGGTGCATTGGCTGGATTTTTGCATGTAGCCCCTGTGTGCCCAGATCTCACTGCAGGCTGCTGCCAGGGCCCCGCTGCGTTGGCAAGGCAGCAGCCTGGCCCCCTGCTCCCACCCTGGTGTGTCCCACAGATAATGTCCAACAGGAGATCCAATTAGAAGCTTAACTGGCTAACCAGAAACAGCAGCTGGAAGCCGAAGTTGGTGTGCCTGCTGTGGATAAAATAGAAAACTCTACCTGCAAATCCATCTGTTGGAAATTACTGTGTCTTGATTCTTTATTGCTAAGGAATAACCTATCTGCTTCCAGGCCTGCGATGCAATGACTCATTCACAGGAGTCCAGTAACTCTTTGTTTTTTCTCTTCCTGCCACCAAACACAGTAGATCTCCCTCCAACAGCAGTTTGTGTTGGAGCTAATTCTTTGCTGAGCCATTATCATGGAAAACAAGAAATTCAGATGTAATCCCATTGGCCTTCCCCTGCAGGAAGAGCTTGGACCTCAATGTACTGCCTTCCTGGGAACATCTGCAAGCTCAATTTTTTTTTTGGTATTAGGTAGCTGAGAGTCTGGGCTGTCTGGATGACCCCAGGCAGATAGTGAAAGATGACTTTAAAGGCTGGATAATGTATTTCACAACAGTATAATCCTGCAGTAGCCTGAGGGTTTAGAGTTGTTTTGTACTGTTTTTGATGTAGGGCTTATTTTAAGTTTTATGAAGAGATGTTGCTTTCTTAACTAGCACCACAGTAGCTTAGGAGCTGTTCTGCAGAGGACCCATTTGCTTTAGGCTCTCTGCATAAAACCCAGCACTTCTGGGGGGCTGTGTTCAGACACGTGCATGACATGCACTGCCACTGCCACATGGGAAAAGATCTTTATCTTCCAATGTCAGATTTATTTATATGTGCAAACAGGTGCTCATACATGCAGAGAGGGAGCTGCATGTCCTCACAGGCATGTGTCTATACAGATGTGCAGAAACCAACATGCAGTTCAGTTGAGGCCTCTTTATAATATTTGTTTATGCAGCAGTTGTGCACGTTTTATTGTCTGCATCCTGATTCTGCTCAGGTCCCTTACAAGTGTTGGTTTCACCTTAGCTCCAAAATATATGAACAAGTGATGAAATCCAAAGAAAAAATATGGAGTCATAATGTAAGAGAACATTGTAGGAGTCCATTTTGAAGTATTTTCCTCACCCTTTCCCCCAACCCCTTCTAGTCTAGTCATAAAAGGTGCTCCTGCTGTTTTTCTCCTCCAGCATCTTTCCTTACAAACTTTAATAAATAATCAAGAGTGATCAATTCCTGCTACTCCTCTCCTGCTCCTCCACCTCCTCTTCTAGTGCAGAGCGATTGTGTAAAAAAGACCTCCTGGGGATCCTGCACTGATTTATTCTCAGCTGATCTGAAACTTCAGCCATTTTCCTTCCAACACTGTCCCTGGCAGAGCCTGTTCTGGGAAAAGAAAGATGCTCTGAATGCAGCCTCTGGTGTGTGATCTGGATTTGAAGCCTCAGACAGTCTCTCTGGTGCCAAGAGTGCAGCAGGGCAGATGTGGCTCAGCTTCAGGCAGGGAAATGAGAGAAGCTCAAAGCGGGCATTTAAACGTTCTCTTTCTTGCATCCATTTGGAATCCACGAGTAAAAAGCCACCATATGTTTTTCTGAGATCAGGGCTCACAAGGGAGGTGGTATGAAATCAGGAGAGAGTTAGGAAGGTGAAGCTCTCTTCACTCATCTTCAGCACTGGAGTTTCACCAGTGCAGCGTGAGAGGCAGAGCACCAGGGGTATCAATTAACCATCAAATAACCACCCAGATCCCTGGTGTTGGCCAGTAATGGGGGATGGTGGTAGACTGGAAAAAGAAAATAAGAAAGAGGCCAAGTGGATGGAGTGGCCTCTTCTGCAGCTTCTCCCTAGCAGCTGGCAAGCTGCAGTTCAAGGGACAGTCTTGGAACCCAGCATATGTTCTACTGAAGGAATTTTACAAACCAGCTGGGTTTGCTGCCCCAGGGTGACGATGGAGCTCAATAAAGAGGTCTCAGGGCAGAAGCACACACATCTCTAGAGGGACCAGAGCAGCAGTTCAGACTTTGATCCTCCTGGAGCTGCAAGCACAAATGCAAATAATTTGCACTGAAGTCTGCCAGTCACTCAGACAGAATTAGCCCAGCTGCACCATCCTTGCTCTTTCCACGTTTAGAGAAATGAAACTCAGGGGCTGCACATCTGTGCTCATGGTGCCAGTGTTGACCTTCTTTCTAGCTGAGAAGGATGAAAGGAGGGTTTGGATGCAATCAAAAAGCACCAGAACTGCGGCAACTCTGACAACAGTGAAAATGCTCCCCCTGCCAAATCAAAGGGGTTTGGGTTAAAGCCTTGACGTCAGGGCTCTGTAAGATACACAGGATTACAAGATATGTGAGGTTAACAGAAAGTTAAAGCCCCAAGTATCAGAATGCCTGTGTTTTCAGCACGTCTGTGGTTTCAGTTTGGATTAAGTGCTCTGGCACCCTTTGATGCAGGAGTCACCTCACAGCCTGCCCGTAGCTGTAACCAACAGAGGCTGCTTCTTTTTGCTCCCTCTTCCCTTTTGTGCACAGCCCATTGCATCACTGGAGCAGGATGAGGATGGGGAAACCATTTGACCCCGGTGTGCACCCTTGGTACATCTGGGAGAATACAATCTGCTTCTCCCCTCAAGCAATTATAAGTGATAACTATTTTGCTATTCAAGGACCATGATTTCAACACTCGAGGGGTTAATGCACCGGGGAGGCAGCTGAGGCTTTCATGCCGGTGCTGTATCAAACAGCACAGTTTCCAGGAAGATGAATATCCGTAACCAAGTAGCACAGCAGAGCCCAAAGCCTGTTCAAAAGAATTCTTTTTGATGATCTGGTTTTATTACTTTCAATGAACTGGAGTCTCCAAGGTACCAGTGAATAAGGGATGCTGTAAAGCCGCATCTTGTATACATGTTTCAAGCTGCGTCTGCTGCTGCTGAAAAGGATGAAAAAGAAACTGCTTAGCAATGACCCAAGGGCCCAAACCCAGCTCAAGCTTCCATGGGGCATTTGCTGAGACAAAAAGAAGATCTTAACCATTTGCACTGGGACATGACAACTGGGACACAGCCTACATCATTTGCTGGCCCCACTGGGAAAACTAATCCATTTCCAGGACAGAGCATGTGGCATGTGTTATGTGTTTCATAAAAGCTCTTTGCCAGCTGGAAATGAAAAATATGACATGTCAAACCAGGAACAGGTAGATGTGAATTATAGGGCTCTGTGCTATCTGGAAAATCTGGGGATTTATTGTGAGACACTGCAGTGGTCAGAAGCCCTCTAGGGAAATGCAGTGCTTAACTTCACTGGTCTTGTTTTGTCTGTACAGAATATGTGGATTTGAGTATTAAACACAGCTTGGACCACGAGTACATGGACCCATCTGGGAATGTGGTTCAACATAACCCCCACCAGACATGTGAAAGGAGGCAAAAATGAGTGAAGCTTGATGGAAAGCAGCAGAAGGAGCACCCAGCCATGGTTTCCTCTTTGAGCACCATCTTGCCATTTCTGTAACAACACCAAGAAGAAGTTTTGTAGCTGTAGGCTGGAGCTCAGCTTCTAAATGGACAGACTCTGAACTGTGCAGAAACGTGGAGTGTTTGGAAGTACTCTTACCAGTAAAGGAGGTCAGCTAGTGCCCATTCTTCCTAAGCTCTGCATACACCATTATAACAATATTAGCCCATGCACTGCCTCTCTGTGCTTTTGCTTTGGAATTCAAATCATGTGTGTGTTTTATAAAAGGCTCTCTAGTGTGAGCCTCAGAAATACATATGCACACTCCAACTGTGTGGGTTTTCTCTTTCCTGCCTGGTGCACAAATTACTCATTGTAACATGATAAATGAATGGGGTTGTGCAACCCTCTTTATAGTTTACAGTTTGTATAGTGCTTTGCCACCATATGTTATAAATTCATGAAGCAGTTGTAGTGTGTAACAGGTTTTTCTGTTTGTTTATTTAGTTATTTGCTAATTCTTACAGCTGTATATAGATGTATGGATGTGTGTAATGTATGTAGATATTTGTCTGCAGGACTGAAGCTTAGGAGGAAAGATCAGCTGCATCTTGAGAGCACTTGAGGAGCAGAAAACAAGAAGGATAAAAGTATTGCCTCAATATCTGGTGAGAAGTGAGGAGATTGAATAGACAGTCACTTCACAGGAAAGGTTCACATTTCATGCTCTGCAACATTTTGGGGCAATTTCTACTAAAATCAGCTGTATTGTACAGTCAAGGAAATACAGAACATAAAATTGTATTATGAAAAGCCTGGGGAATCTTCATGTGATTTTCAGCTTGCAGGCAGAGAACGGAAGTGGTGAGCCAAGGAATAAGGAAAAACAGAGCTTTGAATAAACTTCTGGGATTTCTGATAGACATTGTCATGAGATTCTATAGGAGTGGAAGTTGGGGGAAGGAGCTACAAGAAGTGTCTGATGGGGAGAGTATCTTGATTCCCACGTGTAGATGTGAAATCTTCTTTTGCTTCAAGCTGCAGTGCAATCATCTTCCCTAAAACCCCCCATGTAACTCAGTGAACTTCTGTGTGGTGCAATCACAGGAGGAACAAACCCATCTGGCCTTTTGGGGGCTTACGCTGGGAAGGGACTGTTTGTGAGCTGGGCTTTCTTCTTGCCAGTCATTCTGTTCCTCTTCCATCTCTCATGTGACTTCCCAGCAGGTACTGTTTGGTTGGGCCTATCTGTCTGATTCATCAGTTGTGAATAGGGAATTGTATTCACTGAGTACCCAGACAGGTTGATTAAATTTCCCCATGTTTCCTGGTGGGAAATCAAGCTGGTATTTTAGTGGAAATCCCCAGACATGAAGACAACTTGCAGTCAAGGCCAGCCAGGAGGAGTACACATAGCTGCCTATACATCTGTATCTGTGTAAGGATGCACTGTTTGCACATGCACAGACACATGTGTGGGTGTATGTGTGTGTGACCACGTGCATTTACCCTGTGCCTGGCCAGTTTCAGAATCTTTCTGAGCAATTCCATTAACATTCCCGTGTCTCACTCTTCAGTGGAGTTGGACAGGACGTGTTTGCACTTTATTTAAGAGACACTGTGAAAACAAAGGGATCTTAATCATCACTAACCATTGTAGCTGCAAATTAAATATCTGAGGTCTTGGAAGCTCATTCATCATAAATATCCTAAATGTCTCTAGGAGGGGACTTAAGGAATCATTGCTAGTTCACCTGAGGGGGACTATTAGGAGGACATATGTAGTGTAAGTAAACCAAAATAACATCTATAATGATATATGGTACTTCTAGTAAAAATAGTTCCTAGTTTTTGGATGTTTTATTTCACTTATATATCTTTCACATTTAGAAAACAGCTTTAAGACAGGACCCACACTATGAAGCCATAACTTCCACATTTAGGAATGCAGGAGGGAATCAGGGAAACTGCACAGGAAGGGGTCAAGAAGCATGGAGGATAGAGGTTGTCATGAAAAAAAACAACAATAATTTGTAATATCCTTTCTCTGGCCTCACCAGATGAACCATGGGACCCTTTTGTCTGGTAGAAATTACAATGTAGTTGATGATTCAGAGAAAGAAGACTAGCTTAATTAGTACTTCCATTAAGCCAATTTTTCTAATAGCTCAGAGTGAAGGAAAATTCTTTCTTTGCTCTCCTTTCTAGAAGGGTAAATTATGATGAGTATTTTCCCATCAGGCTGTTTTTTTCCTTACTGTTGTTACATTTGTGCATATATTCTGGAATAAAGCTAAACCTAAACTCTGGATGCATTACTACTGAATTTTGGCAGATGGAAGATTTATACACTGTCCTGGAGTACAAACTTGGCTTCTCCATTGTGCTGACAGGCTGAAGAGACCTCTCTGTAGGTCTCATACAAACCATGCTTCATCAGAATTGTGTGACTTCCAGCCCTTGATGTTACATCAGACTTGCCAGGTGCTCAGCCCCTCCTGGAAGTCAGATAACTTCCTGAGGCTCCTGAGCAAGGCTTTGAGGGCTTGCTTCAGCTTCTGCTTTTGAAATGGAGAAATGCAGAATTTCTTATTTGCCTGCATAAGGATTTAATTGAGAAGAACATTCCCAGTAAGCTGCAGACATAGAAGCTGTGGATATTAACTTCATCAGGACAATGCGAGTGTGCATAAACTACACCCAACACACAGCTAAACTTTTATCTTCAGAGGGGCTGAGGTTTACATGCTGTTCTGCAGCATGGTGTTAGGAAATGGACAGCAACAGTTGGGAATTTTTAAAAAGAAACATGCAGGACTGCTTTAGCCATCTGGAGAAGCAACCTTGATATTACACAAATGCTTTGCAAGGTTTTTTTGGTAGGCACTTGGGGAAGATATGGAGGAACTCAAGCTCCAAAAGTTAACATAGCAGCTCTCTGGCTTGCACTTTACCCAAAATGAAAGCAAATCACTTGTTTGCTCTAGAAGGGGTCACCATCTTCCAGATATTTTTGTTCAGAGATGTTATCCACCAGCAGTGATGCAGCACCCACTCTGTACCAGGGGAAGTTGGTGTTGAGGTCCAGGGTGAGTGTGTGCATGTGAGTGCAGCTGAGTGCTGGAAGAGGGGAGAGGGGAGGGGACTCACTCTTAAAGAAGCTTAGAGAAAAAGGAGATTAAAAAAAAAGATTGAGAAAGATTAAACAATTCATTGAATCGTGTCCAATACAATGAAGCATTTACCAGCATAGCCCCAAAGAGATCCTCAGAATAACAGTGGAGATTCCTCAACCCAGATAGGACTTGAAAGGCTCAGGGCTATGCTGAAAAGTGTCATGAAGGGAAGATCTGAGTTGTGCCTTTGCGCGAGGAGTGCTGGTGTGCAAACCTTGTTCTTCATCACTCGTTAAATGAGTGTTTGCAGAGCTGCAGGATTTCACAACTGCCTTCTGCTTTGGATGTGATCTGATGGGGAGACCTGGGGGGCCACAGTTGTTCTGTGATTGGTGAGATAATGTCTGTGGTGTTGGTCTGTACTGTGGTGTACAGCAGAGACTGATCTGGAACCAGCCCCACTGGTGCTTGTGTTGGGTCTCTGGGCTGTGCTAAGGAATTTAGCAAGACAGAATCTGTTTATGCAGGTATCTCTAGGCTTGTTTACATCCAGGCTTTGTGGGGCCATCTCACCAGCCTGCTTGGTTCTGTCTCCATTTGTTCACTGAAGGAAGGCAGGACTTTGCCCTCACCCATCTGCTCCAAAGGTATTCATTCACACTCCCTGCCTCTAGACAGACTTTCTTCTAAGGACATCACATGACACGGCTCCTTCTCATTGTTTTGTTCCCCATTTTGCTTCAGTCAGACCTGGATTTCAAGACCAAATCTTGGAAGTGAGAATGAAATAGAAATGGACATTACTTGTGAGCAGATTTTAGATCTACAGGCACCAGTTGTAATTAATCCAGTCTAAGGTCCTGTTTGAAACATAGAATTTCATTCAGTAATTCCTGAAGAATTCCTTTGATTGCTTAGATGTTATTTGACTTCCCCTTTGGCAAGTCGTGGTCTCCTGTAAGGTTCAATCTCACAATTACCTGAACTCCCACTGTTAAGTACAGAATAGTCCTGACTCCCATGGAGTCTGTTGAAATCAGCTCTGGGCAAGATCAAGCCACGAGTCTATTCTGCCTCCTCCCCTCCTCCTCTCCTGCACATCCAGTTTTGTTGCTCGTTACCTTGTCAGATCCTGCCTTTGAGAGGCCCTAGGTCCTGCATTTGTGCTGCTCTGTCTCCCCACTTCCAACCCCTTTGAGGTGAGCCTGTGTTAAAACAGCAGATCCTGTACCACAAAATGTCTCATGCCAAGAACACCAAATGCCATTGTCTGATGAGATGAAGCTGACATTGGTGGTACATGCAAATCCAGCCAGAGACCCACATCCCAAACTGCCATGTAAATCCACATGTTGACATGTGCAGGCACATGCCCTTGCTTCAGGATTTTAACAGTGTCGGGGAAGGTGGCTGCCAGGCATTGACTTCTGGATCTGATTTACAAGGAAAATATGCACCACAGTGGCATAACCTTTTCACTGCCTTTGCTCTGAGCAGAAAAATGAATTGTTTCAGACAACTCAGGACATGTTTCCAGGACCACAAGTGATAAACTGAGACACAAGTGGCCATCAGTAGAACCACAGTTTCTGCCTGTGCAGCTGCTCTTAAACCCTCCCCAGCGGCAAGAGAAAATGGTGTTGCTTCAGCTCTCGGGTTTGTGTCGTCAACAGAAAGAATCAGGTTGGGCCAGAAGAGTGATGTGAGACTTAGGAAATCCTGGTTTCCCATCATGGCTGCTGAGGTGATGCCATGTGTGGCTATGGGCATTTGCAGCTCCGTAGCCAAACTGCTGCAAAACACATGGACTTTGGGTCTGGTAGGGCATAGTCGTGGGAGAGGTTTATTCTGTTTATTCTATCCCATCCTCTGTAGACAGACATGGTCAGGGGCTGGCCACATTTACCTCTGGATCCATGAGTCCATGCAAGGTTTCTCAAGCTTCCTGCCTCCTTCACTGTGCCAGGGTAGAGTAGCTTCTATCCTTGTAAAGATTAGGAAGGCAAACAGCCTCATGCTGTACCAGGCAGCATCAGTGGGCTCAGACCTTCTTCCTGCCCCTGGAGAGATCTGTGCTATTTATCTTGTTCTGCATCTCTGTCTTAATATCTGCAGCTTCTTGTTTCAAATGATTAGTGATATGATGACTGGCATTAACAGTGATTAACAGAAACTCTGCAGAGAAAGAAGCACTGCCTGTGTATACACCATCTGAACTGGGGCTGTCAGTAAGTAGACTCCAGAGAGATTTATTCTGCATCACTCCCAGCCCTAAAAGAATGATGCTAAACTCTATCCCTGCTTTATGAAGCCTCTTATGGCACCCCACTGCTAGATTCAACAAACCATTTTGCATATATTTACCGTCTTCCTAGCCCATAAAAGCTGGCTTTCCTTTATTAACTACAGTTTACTGCCGCTCTCAGCAGAAGCAAATAATGGAAATGAAACTGCACTCATTCTGAAGACCCCAGTATGCTTCCAGATGTTGTTCACATTGACAGTGTCTTGTCAAACTGTAATTGCGTGTATTGTGATTATAAAATAGTTAATAAACACGAATCTGACAGATATTATCACTTCCTCCACCCTATATTACCGCTGCAATGCATGAATGCTTCAGAGGCTCCTATTGTTTCTATATCCCTGACTCATCTAAAGCCTCAGTGCCAGTAGAGTGCTGAGCACCCAACAGTGGTTCTCTCCTCCCTGTAGGAGCTAAGAATGCCTGGAGGAAAAACTGGGGACACTTCTTAGGAGTCTGGTTACAGTAGAGGAGAAGGAGCGAGCACCAGAGCAGGCTTGTCGTGCCACTGCCATGACTGTCACTGTGGCTGTGCACGTTACTCTCTTCACCTTGGGCTGTTGCAGGCTGGGCTGTAATGAACTTCCCTTGAGTTCAAGTGGTAACACTGAAGGTATTTTCAGGCTTTACCTCTCCATAGATACAAACACTAATTCAGATCATCATTATGTGCTCAACATCATGGGCAACTGACTGTAGAAAGAATGTCAGGAAGATGATTTGCTTAATGCTTTGGTGGCCTCTTGTCCTCAAACATCCTCTTCTTATTATTTGGGTGGTAGATCAGGGCTACAAACATTTGTGACTGCACTTTTTCATAGCAGCCAAAATTACTTTGGATGGCTAATAGTCAGGATGCAATTCTGAAGACTTGCAAGTGGCACCTCTCCCTCAGCCTGCTGGAGGAGACCTCATGAAAAATCGTGTCTGGAAGGTAGAACAGAGCCAGCCTTCTCAGTGTCTTACACAAGCTAAAATGGCCTCACTGAGCTCTTCTTTCACAGAGCAGAGTGAGGACTCATTTCAGTCTCCTATGCTGAATAAAACAACAATATTCACCTCCACCTAATATTGTGATGGATCATGGGAGGTGGCTTTCAGTGTTCTCATGGCCCCAGAGAACTACTAAGGAGTTTTCTGTTTCCTTGAGCAGCCTTCTAAACTTGATGAAGTTTGCTAGTTGCTGGTTGCTCTTTTTCCAAACAGCCTTGAGGGCACAAATGTGGGTCATGTGTGTCCCTTTGGTTGGAAGTGTGTGTTGCTCTGCTTGAAAGCACAGCACACAGTTGTTGGCAGCACTCTGAGTAAATCCAGCTGCACTGTTTAGCAGTTTAATTATAATCTCTGTGCCTATGGCACCTTCCATCCAAGAATCACAGAGCTCTTTACAAGCATTAGTTCATTTTTAAAGGTAATCTGGTGAAGTAGCTAAAAATCCTGTCCATTTTCTAAATATGTGCAGGGGGAGGGAGCTAGAAAAGGATGTGCAGACTCAGGGGGATAAAAGGTACAAGTTTCACCCATTCACATGATCATTTTTGCACCTCCAAATGCACAGGTGCAGTTTTTCAGCTGGATTGCACACCCCAGTGCAGGTGTAGGCTTGATAGGGATCCCCCACCTCACTGTGCTCCACCACTGCAATTTTTGGCCAAGGTGAGGATCCAGTTGTGTGAGCATTTTTGCACATGAAACTGCACCATTGGAAAAATCATGACCCAGCCAGCCTGACACAATTTTCAAAAGCTGTTAGCAGAGCTGGGACCAGAATCTGTGTATTTCACCTCTTACCAGCCTGTCTTTGCACCTCTCCTTCGTGTTCTGAGTGAAGGCTCCTGAGGGGAGTCCTGCCGTGGTGTTGCGTGACTTGTCTTGGTGCCAGTGGCTCTAATGCATATTTGAAACTAGTTTGGCACCTCAGAGGAGGAAATCAAAGCACATCTTTGCACTGCATCTACTGTACCATGTGTGTGGTCACTCTGATGATGAGTTCTGACAGCATAATCTTATTAAAGTTCATTCCTGACAAACGATATAGATATGGATACAGGGGGAAAATCACATAGTGTTAGCAGTGACAAGGTAACCTTTATCAGGGTACAGTCCCTATTAATTGCTGCAAAATTCCTGCTTTAGAGAGGTTCATTGGACTCACAGTTGGCTCTGCCTCCACTTGCTTTTGTTCCAGTTTAGCTTCAACATTATAATTAATTTGCTCTCCTTGCCTTCCCTTGAGGCCATTTCCTCTGTCAGGCCACAAAGCATTTCTCAGCATTATTTCAGGAGCAGCTCATAGGCTTGATAAACCTATCTAGCTCTGGATTCCAAAATCTGGGCCTGTTTCCTGTCCTTCTGTGCTCTTGGCCTAAAGAAACAAAATGGGTTTTGTGATTTAGTGTCTGATTTCTGTGCTGAGGCAAGGATGATGCAATCACTACCATTTGTTTTTGTGGTAGCATCGTTTGTACAAACGCATCCCTGATGATTCACAGGCAATTGCGGTTGGTAGGTACCAGGATGTATGCACTGAATGGATTTTTAGTAATGTATTCACTAGAAATTAAACTGAAACTTAGCAGGCTCATTTTCCAGATGCCACTGATGCAACTGTCAGACAGGAACAACTCCCAGTGCCTGCTTGCCTGAGCCAGAATTGAACTGGAGATTTGCAAGTAAAAAGCTTTGGCTTACAATTTCAATCGCCAGTAGAAATTTTTTTGGCATTCAACTTTACCAAAAGTGCTGAAAATCTACTGTCCCTAAATCAGGTCACCTTAACTTTTCTCAGATTGGGCACCCATAAGCAGAGGCACTGGAAACCACCAGCAGGTTGAGGAAATATTTACTTTTGTTTCCAGCTATGAAACACGTGAGGATGCCACATCTCTTGCTGTTATGAATACAGTGAAGCTGGCTGGTCCCAATGGAGAGCCTGTCCTCCTGAGCACCATTCAGTGGGAAAAAGTCAATGCCCTGAATGGCACAAAGCCCAGAGCACACCTACACCGTCTCTGGGTCGGAGGGGAAAGCACAGAGAGATAAAAGGGGAAGATTTCTAAGCCAGCCATCTGCATTTAGGAGCCAGTGCCCAAGCAGAGAAGTGTGTCCCACTGAAAATCAGAGACATGAGAGCTGTCCTGATGGTGTGGTGAATTTGCTCGAGGTCACCCAGGGCATGTGGAGTAGAGGTAGGAGCTGTGTCAAGAACTCAGAACTTCCTGGCCAAAATTTAAACCACTCTATTCCTGCTCCACAGCATCCCTATCCACATGAGCTCAAATGGAGAGGACTTGGTAAATATGCTCAGGCAACATATCTTCTTTTTTTTCCTTTCTTATTTTTTCCTGTCTGCAGAGAAGATAATATTAATTGCTTTGTATTCTGGAAAGTGATAAATAAATAAATAGATGAAAATCCAGAGGAGAAAAAAAATCTGTAAATTGGAAACTGATGATTTATGAGGCACCACCTGAGGAAAATTCTCCATCTCTTTTATGCTTGGCTATTTCAATGCTGCATTCTGAGGCTGGGAGAATGAATTCTAATATGCAGATGAGCTGTGATAATGATTTTGTGCTGCCTGGATTACAGAATCATATTTTTGATGCAGATGTATTTAAGACATCTTAGCAGGGCTCTGAGTTCCCTGCATAATTTGATGAGCAGTAAGTAAGACACAGGTATGCCATGCAAGCAGCAAAATGTTAAAAGGTTATAGAAGTGTATTACATCCAGTCATGTGAGAGAGCAAATTAACAGCACTGTTCTTCCAAAGAGACATGGGCTGTAGAGGGAAGATCATCAAGCTGATCTCACTGGGAGAGTTTAAAAAAAAAAAAAAAGAAAAAGAATAAAAAAGACACTTGCTTATTTTATGGGCTTGCCAGCTCTGGCTGGTGGGCTGCAGGGGCTCAGCTGTTCTTCCAGCTGAGACTGAGTTTACTTTGAATCTTTTATATATATATATATATATTTATTTAAATAACATGAGAAAAATATATTTATTCATGCAGTGACATTTCCTGTGCTACTTTGAGATATCAGTAAAAGAGTCTTGGCACCAAAATCAGTCACTTTGGAATATTCTCCCATTAGTTTGCTCTGTCAGTAAAATGGGAAGCATGACTCTCCAGCATACAGTTCCTACTGACATTCAATCAAAACATCTGACCTAACATTTTAGTGCTGACACCCAAATTACAGGGCATTTTCTGAATAGCTCGCCATCTTTTTTTTTTTNAAACTGATGATTTATGAGGCACCACCTGAGGAAAATTCTCCATCTCTTTTATGCTTGGCTATTTCAATGCTGCATTCTGAGGCTGGGAGAATGAATTCTAATATGCAGATGAGCTGTGATAATGATTTTGTGCTGCCTGGATTACAGAATCATATTTTTGATGCAGATGTATTTAAGACATCTTAGCAGGGCTCTGAGTTCCCTGCATAATTTGATGAGCAGTAAGTAAGACACAGGTATGCCATGCAAGCAGCAAAATGTTAAAAGGTTATAGAAGTGTATTACATCCAGTCATGTGGGAGAGCAAATTAACAGCACTGTTCTTCCAAAGAGACATGGGCTGTAGAGGGAAGATCATCAAGCTGATCTCACTGGGAGAGTTTAAAAAAAAAAAAAAAGAAAAAGAATAAAAAAGACACTTGCTTATTTTATGGGCTTGCCAGCTCTGGCTGGTGGGCTGCAGGGGCTCAGCTGTTCTTCCAGCTGAGACTGAGTTTACTTTGAATCTTTTATATATATATATATATATTTATTTAAATAACATGAGAAAAATATATTTATTCATGCAGTGACATTTCCTGTGCTACTTTGAGATATCAGTAAAAGAGTCTTGGCACCAAAATCAGTCACTTTGGAATATTCTCCCATTAG